>JAHKKF010525687.1:6650-19091 GCA_019740295.1 Labeo calbasu
AAAAACATAATTTCTTTACGACTGAAGACAGAAAGACATGAACATCTTGGATGACAAGGGGGTGAGTAAATTATTTGTAAATTGTTGTTTTGGAAGTGCACTTCTCCTTTAACAAAAAAGGTAAAACAGCGATATAGGACCATTTTGAAGTTGAGGGAGAACCTGAGATTTGAGTTTTTCGACATACCCTAACTGTCATGAACAGGAACAAAAACAGTTCAGGCAGAGATAGACAAGATGAGTGTTTGACATTAAAAAGTATATAAATTGTATTATTTTTATTAACATAACCAATCGTTACGCTATATAAGACCCTTCTTCCTCGGCTGGAATTGTTTACAACCGCATTTGGGATCGTTTGAAGCCGCATTTAAACTGCATTTTGGAAGTTCAAACTCTGGACACCATAGACGTCCATTATATGGGGAAAATGCTGAAATGTTTTCCTCAAAAAACATAATTTGTTTACAACTGAAGAAAGACATGAACATCGTGGATGACAAGGGAGTGAGTAAATTATTTGTAAATTGTTGTTCTGGAAGTGGACTTCTTTAAAGGTAGGGTACGTATTTTACAGTCGTTTGCCAAAACAAACTTGTAGCCAATCAGCAGTAAGGGGCGTGTCTATTCATGATGGGGAGGAGAGAACACGCAGTGCACAGGACGTTAGCTGAGCGACGACAGAAAAATAGAGATGGCGAATTAATAAACAAAAAGACGTCTGCGGGAACAAAAGAAGGTGTAAGATAAGGCAGCCGTTCTCAATTCCAGTCCTCGCGCTCTCCCGCTCTGCATATTTTGCATGTCTCTCTTAGTTAACACCCCTGATTCAGATCACCAGCTCGTTAGAAGTGAGCACCGTGTACGACTGTGTTCCGACTGACATGGTCACAACACAGTATTCATTGTTCCCTTTTCCCTGAGCAGGGGAAATCCACTGAAGTTTACTTCACTTCTAAACATTCATTCATGAATTTGCGCTGCGCCTTCACAGTAGAGAAATTAGAGAAATTGTGAAGTGTGCAAAGTTTTAAGGAGATCAGACCGCAGCTGGCGCTATAGCAGTCATAACCGTTAAAAAACATCATATTTCTATAGTGAATATGTGCTTAAATGCCTTAAAGTACTTGAACCCCAGGAATCGCTGCCTGCAGCTATATTTTAAGATATTAATTTTAGATTCTCTGTATGTTTAGTTCATAATAACACCATTCAAAACTGTGAACACATCTATGATTTTCATTTTTATTTTAATGATATGAATCTAGAATACTATATTCTCAAAAAAACACATCAACGCATTATTTTACCTATTAGACAGTTGAGATTTATGACAGTACAGATTAATGATGAAATGTGAGGAGATTGTAGCCAGATAATGGAGAACTTGGTGGTGTTTGTTTGCTGAATAGTCTCTTTCAGGTCACACAGCAGTGATACTGGTTTATGTTCCTCCTCTGGTTAACACAGGCTTTGTTACTGCATGCTAATCTACAGTAGATTCTTTTTTAATGCCGTATACTTCCTCACAACATATTTGTTTGTCATGTTTGTGGGTTTAATGGATACCTTGAGATCAAATACTGCTTTCTATTGAACACAGTCAGGTTTTCCAGTTTCCTTGGAAGAATGCAATGGAGAACCACTTGATGTTGGATTTCCTTCTTGGAAACTCTTGTGGAAATCCACAACTTTGATTTACAGGTGTTTGACATCATGACACACAAAGCAAATGATTAATGCTAAACTATCCTTTTTAAGCAAATAAAATGCATCAGTAAGTCCTAGTTCATCTGATTAAAAAAAGCAAAGACAGAGACCTTCTCTGTTGATATAATTGGACACCTGCAAAACAGGAGAATTCACATTCTTAGATATTCTTACATGTTCTTCACTCTAGAAATTAGTGCTTTTGCTTTTAGGCTTTTGCATCTCGTTTCAAAGCTGGATTGGGTTTCTGACCAGTATACAGTGCCTGCAACTTAATCAGGGCTTCCAGCCAGAGTGGAGTAATAAAGGAGGAAACTGGAAGTTCAGTAAGCATTGTTTCTCATTTCACATGCAAAGAAGGTGTTTACATAGACGGCTCAGAAGCGAAACGCATTCATTTAATTCAAAGGTCAGGGAGCCGGTGACACATGGTCATGTAAAACTACATGAAGACTCGTTTAAGTGAAAGGAAAATTGCCTTGGTAACACTTAGCAATGACGTTCTATGCATGAAGATCAATTAATGCAACAGATAACTTGAACTAATAATTAACAATACCTTTATAACATGTATTTTTTTTTTTTAATATCCATGCATACGATAATACATTTTTAACATTTCACGTTGTATTCACATTAATGTATTTTGAACAAGCTGTATTTTATAAGTTTACATTAACCTAGATTAATAAATGTTCATGATACATAATGCATTAACTAATAAATGTTTAAATAAAACCTAAAAAATAATTTTTTATTTAAAAAAGCAAAAAAAAAAAAAAAAGCAGTGGTGTTCTGAAACAAGGAGGCAATGTTCTTTTTTTTTTTTTTTAATTAATTAAATGTAAATTCATGTTCCAGTCACATTTTCTTGGTTTACATTATTAGAAACGAAAAACAAAAAATCTGTTTTATATTTTTAAATCAGCAATGTAATCAATAATCTGTGTATTAAAACCAGTCTCATCAAGTTAGTGTTTTTAAGCATTTTACAGTTTCATTAAAATAATAGCTCAAGGCAGTTACAATTTAAACATTATATTATAATTGTGAACTTATGTTAAGCTGTTCTTTTTAATAGTTAACTTTTAAGTATTTTTGAATATTTTTGGATCATCAGTCATCAAAGCTTGGTAAATATTGGTCACAAACACAGAGATTTTTTTACTTTAAATTTTGCCCAACTCATTACTCACTAAAACTCCCACAGATCATGTTTTCATGCAATTTCAAGTCTTATTTTGACATAACAAAGAGGTTATATCTAAAGGCGTGAGTTGTTTACTTACTTTTTAAATGAGTCTTTCCATTAATGCCCATTATACTGTTCATTCAGACTGATTCATAAATGCAGAACGTGGATAAACATATGAGGCGGGATTTATCACATTAACCAATCAGCCGATTGTACCCAGTCATTTCCAATCATATCACGATGTAGGCATTGCCTCCTCTCACGTGACTTTCCCCCGATTTATTAGTTTTTTTTTTTTCCTTCTCATTCAGTGTTTTGAGGTGACACTACCACTACCTCTCCTCAGAGGAAACACCCCTGCTGAAATTAAATTAATAGACAAGTTATGATATATAATTAGGGCTGTAGCTATCGATTTTTTATTTTTTTTTGTACTCGAGTAATCTAGCGATTATTCCAACGATTAATCGAGTAATCGGATAAGCCATTTTCTTTATTAAAGAGCAATACTAAATACACAAGAGAAAATATGATTGGTTTCTTAAAATAAACAACTTATTTGTTTCCTTTTTAGAAAAATGAACATTTTTATTGCTAAAATTGCATACATTAATAACCATGAAGACTAAACCCATTTAATCTATTCATATGCCAAATTACATTCAAAATGCAAATACAAATATATATATATATATATATATATATATATATATATATAATCAATTTCACATTACTTTAGAANGAAGACTAAACCCATTTAATCTATTCATATGCCAAATTACATTCAAAATGCAAATACAAATATATATATATATATATATATATATATATATATATATATATAATCAATTTCACATTACTTTAGAAAAAGGTAAACATTACAACTTAAAACAAAGGCATAAGTCAAGAAATTGAGGCATTTAGATGTTTAATTCGGCTTAGAGGGACATGAATGCATTTAACTTGCAGTTACAAATGCATAAATAATATTTTGTTATTTTAAGCAAAACACTGAATACTGATATTTACATGTATTTTTAAAATGAAGATACTTTAAATGTGAAATCAAAACCGCCAGTAGGTGGCAGCAAGTCACTGTTAAGTAAATGAGTCATTGCAATTGAACTGAATCATTTAACAGGTGATTCCTTCAAGAACGAAAGACCATCGTGTTGCTCAAAAAGGCAAAACAGTGCCGTGGCTGTGTTTGTAATGGTTATTTGTTGGCGAAATAGAGCAAAAACAGGCACTATGCTGTCTAAAATGTAAGTCTCTTAATATTAACTTCTTGTTTATTGATGAACTGTTGCATAAAATCAGTATCTCATTTGTAATCATGCTGAAGCAGTCGTCATTTGATATTCACTAACTTTCTAAATTTCTGTGTCACAGAGAGAGAATGAGACAATTAACATAAATGGCACTTAGTCTTTCACAAAACATAGCTAAATTAGGGACATCATAACTAACCACCATTAATTTAAGGTCTTAAATATGTCCAGCGTTTATCGATTTGTGCGTCAGTAATAATGGTCCGTGGAGAAACACAGTGTTCCATGTGTAGTTACAGTAAATGCACTAAACGAAGCTTCGAGGCAAAAAATGTTGCCTCGATCATTTTGTGTATTCGAATTACTCGAGCAGTCGTTTCAGCCCTGTATATAATGAATAGTTATGTCATGCAAAAAAAAAAAAGTCATTTTACTAAATCAAAAATAAAATCATAAAAAATATACTGTAGGTATTTATTCCCTGATGAATCAGATTTGCATAGACAAAGTATAGGCTGTTTGTTTACTACACGTGAGGTCTCATAATCGTTAAGAATGATGTCTGTGGTGCTTATGTATGTCTATTAATGTTTATGAGATTTTATTATCATTATTATTTTACGAGTGAGCAGCTGCTTGTTTTTTAGTTTTAAAGTTTATTGATTCAGGTTTGATAACTGGTCAGAGTTTGAAAACATTAGAGAGTTTTATAACACACACAGTGTGTGCTCACCTATGAGGGAACAGGGTGTTGTCTGCCTGACTGTTTGTTCTCTAAACAGGATTTGTGTAATCGGTTTTAGCATTGGCTGGAAAATGAGGATGGATTCTCCCTGGAATTTTGCTTTGTGTCTTTCTATTTCTCTTTCTTGAACCGTTTCTCTTTCACTGCATATCGACTAGTGACCCTAGACCAGGAAGGTTTTATTATTAGAGATAAAGTGAAGAGTGTCATTTCTGCACCAGCAACATCAGAATTGAACAATGCAGTCAGGTTTTATAAACCCTCCCTCTGTCTCCCATTGGTCTAAAAACAGGTTGTCCCGCCCCAAAAATCACGGCAGTGGTTGAGTCACAGTTGCCGTGTCAGGCTAATCGGGATACTCAAAATAACAGAGCACAATAGATTTCATTTTAAGTCTATCAGCTTTCTAAGAGTTCGATATTTTGATATTTCTATGACACTTTCTGCAGGTTACATTGTTACATCAGTAGGTGGAAGCAAGAGTCTGTTTGAGTGAGTCATTGACTGATTCGCTCAACCCATTCACTCAAAACATTGACTCATTCAGGACGTCAACAGACGCACAACATGATTTTGCTCTGACTGGTTTCACTTGAAACTATTTTTAGTATGAGGCAAAACTACACAGATTGACTGTAAATGGAGCACTGCATGATGCATTTTGCTCACATCAGCCTGATTCCCTCAATAAAAAAGCCAATAAAACCTTACAGACCCTATTTCAGGCATTTAACCAAATACCCATTAAAAAAAAAAACCCTGAATTCAGAATAATGAAACAAGAAGTGCTAAAATGCATTTTGTTTCTGGGTTTTAGGCTACAAAAATTCATCATTCCTACAGCTCTCTATAGAGGACTCCATTAGTTGTGGTAGGAATAAGGTCTTTTAACATTGAAAAAGTGGCTCCTTTCAGCTAAATCTTGCACTTGTGTGTTTTGCTGTGTAATGAAGTGTGTGCAGTGAACTCTGGGAAGGCCTGCAGGACTGTTCTGTTCTTCCTGACAGTACAGTGTAATTGATTTGTGTTTATAGTTGGTCTCTGAGCTCTTCTCTTTCACGTCGACTTTGTGGCTCCAGTTTGAAGTTGTAAAGCTCCAGTGTAGATAAACATCCCTGTAGAGAGGATGGCTTACATTTTTTCCAGTTCACCTCACAAGAGGTCAAAATGAAGTTTTACTTCACTGCATTGATGTCCATTGGAATAGAATATGAATGTGTATGTCTTATACACTCAGCTGCTTACCAGCATGTCATTCATATTGTGATTTGGGTGTCAGTGGAACTGAACTGCGTCATCATGCCTGAATTCTAAGCATTTCCTGTCATTCACCGTGAGCGGATTTTCAGTCGGCCGTGCCGTCTGCTCTTGAATATTCATGAGCGATGAGCAGAGCAGTTACAGTGAATGCTGGGGTGGGAATGGGTGTCTAGCAGGTCTTTCTAAAAACTTCTGTGAAGAGTGTCTTGAAATATTGAGAAAACTGCTCATTATGTTGTGGTGTTAATATTCTGAGACACTCAAAGTTTCCTCTTTAAAGGGGACATCGGATGCACATTTCTTCACAAGATGGTACGATTCTTTAGGGTCTGCATGAAATGTGTCCAACATACTTTGGTTAAAATTCCTCAAAGGTCATGAAAAACAACACTCTTTTTACCTTGTCAAAAACAGCTCTGTTCACAGCGAGCTGATTCGGTGCATGTCTCTATAAATGATAATGAGCTCTACTCACCCCGCCCCTCTCTTCTGTTTGTTTTTGTGTATTTGGTAGCACGTTACCATCAAAAACAAACTGATTTACTGCATCCTTAATGGCTCTGATGTTCACTTTTACATCCAACTACAAATCAGTGCACAAAAAATGGCGGACAACTGGCTGAGTGTGGAAATATGCAAATATGGGACAGTCCGTCAGTGGCCATGGGCAGAGCCTGATCAATATGACATCAAATTGGCTTGATAATTGAGACTGTTTAAGTTTTTGGCGGATAAAAAAAAAAAAAAAAAGAATTAGAATGATTCCTTGATTCTATTCGAGTTCTCGATTTTTAAAAAATCTTTGATTTGCATTTGCCCGTGTTGAGTAATCAGCAAAATCCCAGAAGTGGTGCATTCCACATATTAAACCCATTTCAAAATCATAATAAAGCATAATGCTATTAAGAATTCACAAACACTACTGTTCAGTTAAATAAATAAATGTGATGCAGGTTTAATATATGAGCTTTAATTATTTAAATGAATGTAGGTTACTACGTGTATCTCAGAGTGGCTCCATTCACGGTAAATGCTGCTCCACAGACTGTTACCATTTAATATTACGTGTGTGGAGCGTCTCAAACTCCATCACTGCATATTGTTGTGAGTTTGAGTTTGTTATAATGTTCATCTGGGAACACAACATGCACCATGTCATCAGATTTGTAAGGTAAATCATTCATAAACCTACGCAAACTCAGGAGAATACAACATTATCTTTCTAATTATGCTAACTGTTCATCGCGATTTCAAAATAACACGTTTACACATTTTGATGTCCACATTTTCAAGAAATTACAGTGGCTGTAGCTTTTCTTTCATAAAGAAATGGCCAAATATTAAAGATTAAGCGGACATTTAAATTAAATGTTGTTGGGTCAATATTAAACTAGGATTAGATCTCGCTGTAAAGTGTAAAAACAATTGTCAGGGCGCATTTGTTATAATGCGTAATGTACATTAGCTTTATTGTATTTTACAGGTTTGTTCAATAAAACCATATGATTACTTGCTTTTGATATTTTTTAATTGATTATTATTGCCTCATTGCAGCTATATATGCATTTTAAGTCATTTTAAAGGCTATATTTTACTTAAGTCTGTTTTTATTACTAAAGTTAATTATAATTATTACTCAGTTAATCGTCAGAATAATCGACAGATTACTCGATTACCAAAACAGAGTGAATAGATTTTTATCATTGTAGGGTTGGTATGTCCACACACTGCTATATTTATGTTTATAGGCAAACATCATGTAAAAGTGAATTTTGCATTTGATGTCCCCTTTAATTTTGAATCCAACATTTATAGATTATAAAAATATTTAATGGATCTGAGCTGACATGAACAAAGAATGGACAGTTGTATAGTTTTATTAACACTAACAAAGATTAATTAGATGAATTAATATGCTACCATTTTTTAAATGTAATGTTTAGAGATTATTTAGAAAAGACAATGACAAAATCACATAAAATGACTAAAACCTAAGCTAATTTAAATGAAAATTAAAAATGTAAAAATAAAATCTAATCCAATATATTAGAAAATACTATAATAATTCTAAAACAGTGTTGTCCTTGGCACAGCAGATTCTAAAAACGGCTTTTATTTAGATAAAAATACAATAAAAATGGGGTGAACGGCCGAAGTGTGTCCTGGAAAGTTTTGTGTAGTCCATATGGCATGAAACAAAACCTGGGCATGTTGTTCTCATTTTGCCAGGGCAGAGACATTTGGCGGGTCCTGAGGAAAGGCAGTTCTTGACATTGTCAAAGGTGTGTCCGCCTGTCCGGTAATGGAGCTGACCTTCCTGATCATTCTGTTAGCATTACTCCCGGAGGACCATGGTGTAATCATCATAGACAATGAGATCATATTTGGATTAGGATTTGATCAGTGTGAGCTTTTCAATGGCAGATTCTCAAGACAGCATATCATACGTCATTTTCACACACTCATGTAATGAAAAGCACAGCTTTGACCTTTCTGCTTGTGTTTGTGTTGAGAAATTATTACTGTAATATTCACATAACTATCTGCTGTTTGCTGTATTATATTGCTTGAGGAGAATTACTTTCCAAAACAAACATCTCAGCAGTTATTAGAGATGAAAACATCAACGTTGCTTTCAGAGCATTGTCATTACCTTTACTGCCGTCACCTTGAGTTTCATATTATGTTTGCAAGATACAATATATAATTTATGCTGAAGGGATCCACCAAACGGCAGGAGGTGAAAGTGCTGGCAGGCTGATTTGAAGAAGGCAGCTGATGATTGTTTGTTAAACATTGATCTGTTTGTACCTTGAATATGTGCCATCTATTCTTAATGTTAATTTAACTGATCCTAATATCCAATTACTGTGCATTTATGTAATAGTGTATTATGACTGAATATCACATGCCTTGTTTTTTCTCTCTCTCTCTCTCTCTCTCTCTCTCTCCAGCATTAAGCTGCTAGCGGTTCAAGACTTGGCAGATCGGGAGGCTCTAGACAAGGTAGTGTTACATTTCTACACACACCTCTTCCTTTCAGCACACTGTTACACACTGGTGCTTCACAACCTGTATTTGTACACTGTGTCTTTATAAAGAACCATCTGATCCGCCTTGTTAAATTTGTGTGGTTTAGTGCTTAAATATATTTCAAATTGAAGAACGAATTGATGCAACATTGTTTCAAATTAATTCTGGAAAAGAACAGTGTTTTGGAATTTTGGAATTTTGGCAGTTTGACACAGTTTGGCAGTCCAAACGTTACAGAAAACTTCACTTGTGAACTGACAATTACATAGATCAAATGTCAGAATAGAGAGCAACTATGGGCCGGATTTACTAAACAGGACAAATTAGCGTAGTTACATAAAAGCGCCAATGGGAGGGGAAATTTCTGCATGTGATCTTCTGACAATGCGACAATTAAAGAACACAGTCACAGTTAGATAATTTCCATAATGACCATTGCAATCTACCGCCTGCTTTAAGGCATGCTTTTTTTCCATTAAAATAATGGTGCAAATACCAGTAATTTGATGAGCACAAAGGTTAGTAAATCACATTGTGTGATTCATCTTAATGATCTTCTCCCATAAATTTTGTGTCTGGAAAGGAAACGCCTACAAATGCATAAAGTCAGGAGCAACAATTACTCTGTCCACACCTTTTCAGTGCTAATTCTTCACTGCATGTCTTTAGTAAATCCTGACCTGCTGAAAAACCAGCTAAAACCAGCCTCCCATCCTGGCTAGGCTGGCCAGGCTAGTTTTAGCTGGTCGTTCCAGCTGGTCTCCCAGCCTGACCAGCTAAGAAAGTGGCCAAAACCCCTGTAAAACCAGCCTGCTGACCAGCTAAGTCCAGGCTGGATGACCAGCCAACCAGCTTAGGCTGATTTTAGCTGTTTTGTTCAGCAGGGAGTACTATTTTAACACCAAAAGATGGTTTGCGCTGGCATAAGCTGTTAGTAAATCTGGCCCTGTATGTTTCCAAAGGTAAAAATCCCATAAATGTTCTCCATTGGGGAATTTTTAGCAATAATTTATAAACTGGTAAAGACAGACTTACTGTAATCTTTGAGGTTGTTAATCAACCAAGAACCCTATTGGAATTGCTCAGATGATTCTTCTTATTTTTCTCCAAAATAAATTGTATTTTTGAGGGCCTAAACATGCTCTAAAAATCATAAAACTTTGCACAGATGGCAATTTGGAGGACCGGTGTCCCTGCAGAGTTTTGCTCCAACCCTAATCAAACACACCTGAACCAGCTAATCAAGGTCTTACTAGGTATACTTGAAACTTCCAGGCAGGTGTGTTGAGGAAAGTTGGAGGTAAACTCTGCAGGACACCGGGCCTCCAGGAACAAGTTTGGTGACCCCTGGTCTAATCTAAAGGCGTTTTCAATGTTAAATTGTGAAGATCGTAGGTTTTCATTAAAGGGTGTGTCCGTGGCGGCCTGACAAAGTTCAATGTTTCGCCATGGGAATAGGTGTTGTAGCTCAGCCATACAATGTCCGATCTGCCTCAAAATTCATGTGTTTGATAAGAGTCCTGGCCTGAACACATCTGAAAACCAATATTCTGCCAATATAATTCAATATATAATCATAGCGCCACTTGCTTGCAACAGAAAATGACATGTTTTATACTAACATGTTCATTCTACACCAAACTTCATATGTTTGTTAAAAGTGCTGGCCTGAATGCATCTAAAGGCCAATATTCAGGTATAACCGTACTGCCACTTGTTGGTGATAAGATATGTCATGCTTTACACTAAATCTAACATGCCATGTTTAATATGCACCAGACTTCATATGTTTTATAAAAGTGCTGGCCTAAAGACATCTGAATTGCCAATATTCAGTTATAGTCATAGTTTGGCACAAATAAATGACTTTGACGTATTCCTTCTATATTTACCTGTTTAAACTTATATTTTAAAAAATCAGTATATGCTGAAAAACCACATTAGCCATGATTCTCAAAAAAACATTTACTAAACAGAAAAGAAAACAAATGGCTACCATTTTCAAACACTTTCTTGCTTCAAATCTGCTTCAAAAGTTTATGTTGCTATTCATCTTGGTTTGGTTCAGGTTTTAAAGGATTAGTTTACTCCAGAAATAAAATTTCCTTATATTTACTCACCCCCTTGTCATCCAAGATGTTCATGTTTTTCTTTCTTCAGTTGAAAAGAAATTAAGGTTTTTGAGGAAAACATTCCAAGATTTTTCTCCATACAGTGGACTTCAATGGGGATCAATGGGTTAAAGGTCCAATTTGCAGTTTCAATGCAGCTTCAAAGGGCCTTACACGATCCCAGCCGAGGAATAAGGGTCTTAACGATTGGTCATTTTCTTCATGGACTTCACGCATTATGTAATCACGTTGAAAAGGTAATTTGGCAATTTTTTTTTTTTTTTAATCTGTTAATTTTTCTCCTCTAACTCCAACTAAAAAATCGTCCAACATCGTTGTTTTACCTTTTTTGTAAAAGGCTTTTGACTTTCTTTGCACGTTTGCTTTGTAAACACTGGGCCCACCTGCATCACACATGACCTTTTGATAGATGAGGTCAAGCATATGAGTTAAAAAGTATATAAATAATATAAATATAAATAATTTATTCATTGCAATATACAATATTTTCGCTCGATAAGACCTTTATTCCTCGGCTGGGATTGTGTAGAGCCCTTTGAAGCAGCATTGAAACTGCAGTTTGATCTGACAGTGTTGCATTCAGCCCTTCACCTATAGTGTCTCTCATCTTATCGCTGGTCTGCCTGTGCATGTTCTTGTGTTTAAAGGAGGTGTGGCTTTGGAGAGTGATTTGCAAGGAGGGTGGGATTTTATGCTTTCAAAGCTAACTTTCTAATGCTAGCCTTTCAGAAAAATCACCTACCCTATCTTTAAATGGTTCATCACTGTTAAATGAAGACAAATCTCTATGGCATATGAAGAGTTCAGATGCAAAACCAGCTAAAAGATATCTTGGTCAAAAATGAGATAATGATACTGAGTGAGTGCCCCTGACACATAGTATACGTCCATCAAACACTTTTACTTCAAACTCCCTAAATTCCTGCCTCAGCCCAATCAGAAGTACCAGTACTTATATAGAAACCTATGCAAAGACAGTTAATAAAAGACGGTTAATAATTGCATAATTTTTAAATTAATCTGTAAAAATAATATCCCATTTTTAAAATCGAGCCATTCTCAGATGCCTGTCGTTGTGCCGTCACACCCACAGAG
>JAHKKF010525689.1:0-14349 GCA_019740295.1 Labeo calbasu
TTTACAAGCCACTTTTCCCAATTTTTTTCAGTCAATGTCTTGCCTTTTCCTCCTTATGCAACAGCAAATGTTCATACACGATATGAAATAAAACTTCTTGATTTGACCGATTTCCATAAATAACAGAAAACTTAGTCATTTTGAGATTCTGCTATTGATTCCTATGGAGAAAAATCACTTCCTGCCCTCCATCTGCATTTCGCGCGTCCTCAGAATCACGTGATTGCAAACAACCTATTGTTGTTCTCGAAGTGGACTTCTCCTTTAACATTACATTACTGTATTTGTGTGGACTTTTCATTAATGATAGTCTGATATGCCTTATAATTATGTTTCCATATTCTCCTTAAAAGCCTATTTAATAAACAGTGCATAAGTCATCAAAACTATGAAATAGTACCTTATTTTTTCATATGTACTTATAAAAATATTTCATATTTAAAATGTATAAAATATAAAAAATCTAAATAAAAAACTATTTAAATGTATGTGGAAAAAGTCAAAAGTTTGCGATCAGTAAGGCTTGCAATGTTTGTTAAAGAAGTCTCTTATCAAGGCTTCTCAAAATTATCAAAATTAAAAATTTAATTTATTTCTGTGATCAAAATGGAATTTTTAGCATCATTATTCCAGTATTCAGTGTCACATGATCCTTCAGAAATCATTCTAATATACTGATTTATTATCAGTGCTGGTAACAGTTGTGTTGAGTCAGCCTGAGATACTTTTTTCAGGATTCTTTGAATAAAAAGTTAAAAAGAACAGCATTTATTTAAAATAGAAATCTTTTCTAACAGTATACACTACTGTTCAAAAGTTTGGGGTCAGTACATTTTTATTCTTTCTTTTTTTTATTTTTTTAAGAAATTAATACTTTTATTCACCATGGATGTTAAATTAATAAAAAATGATAGCATAGATTTACATTGCATATTAGAATGATTTCTGAAGGATCATGTGACACTTAAGACTGGAGTAACAGCTGATAAAAATTCAGTATTGCATCACAGGAATAAATTATATTTGAAAGTATATTAAAATAAAAAATACATATGTTTAAGTTAATATAAATGAATATTTTAGATTTTAGCAATTATTAAAGAAATATTTAATATTTAAAATATATAAAATCTAATAAAAATATGTAATTTTTATAGTTATGTGTTGAAAAGTAGTTACCCTAGTGAAAAACAAATATGCTAAAATGTATCTGAAATACATTTATTTTATGCTTTGTATACTGCAAATACATTTACAAAATACATACTGTAGAAATACCTTGCAATTGTATTTTTAGTGTACTGGTACTTAATGCCTGCTAAATTGGAACAACTAATTCTGTACTTAATGCACTTTCATTGTGCAGAAGTACTGCTAAAGTACAACTAAAGATATACTTAAGTATATTTGAAGTGGAACTATTACAAGTATACTTTTAGGTACACTTTAAATATGTTGCCTTTTTAAGACCAATATTAATCATAAAATTATAATTTTTATATCAGGAATTCTATTTCAGTAAATATGTTATTGGATTTGTACCATACTTAGTATAAAATAAATGTATTTTAAATATACTACTTTTTTTACTAGGGTAATCAGTATGGAATTTACATACTTCCATACTGTTTAATTGTTTTTAATGTAGGTATGTTATTATCGCCATCAGAAAATGGCAATATATATATATATATATGCAAATTAACAGAAATGACACTCAGTTTTGCTTTCTGTTTGTCTTTCTGATGTAACAGGAACCTCAGCAAACCCATCGCAGTGCAGTCTAAGGAGAAGGAAGACCGTTATGTGGACAATTACAGGGTACTGCAGCACTGCAGGCTCTAATTCCTGTTTACACCAGCGCCTGTTAACCAATCACACAGTGGCTTTGTTCCAAAACCTGCTGAGCTGCCTACGTAGGCAGCATTTTTAGGCCTCATAGGCATGTTTTTAGCATGACAGCCTTTCCAAACAGTAGGTGGCAACCCTATGTTGCCTTCTAAGAAATCTTCTGGCCAAATTCTGACGTGGCATCATAAGTGTCCTTTGCAGAAAAGGCAATCCCAGTCGTTATTATGAGCAGTTATATATATTATGATTTATAATATATATTATCATTTTATTATTATTTATATAAAAATATTGTTTTTTTATTATGATTTATAATATATTTATTATATTAATGAATACATCATTAAATAATTATGTCATTTAACAAAAATGCTATTGCTAATTTTGCTATTTTACTCAATGATTACTCAGTATTGTACACAATAATCAGTATGCACTATGCATACCATGTATTTTTATGCTTGTGGAAGTATTGTTTATTAGAATCAGCTGTGAATCAAGTGTCCCATGCATTAGTCACTCATGAGACACCATTTCAGCATGCTACCTTAGAAGACAGCTGCCTACATAGGCAGGGTTTTGGAACACAGCTCATTTCATTCTACACATGCATAACATTCATCATTTGCATCAATAATGCATTGCATTACTGCTTTATGAGCTTCCCTGTTTAATGTCATTAGTGTGTGTGCAAGTGTAACTAACATTACTTTCCTCCACAGTATCTGGAGGAGGAGTATAAGAAGGGCAAGAGAGAGGACGACCCCATGCCGCCCGTCCAGCCCTATCACTACGGCTCTCACTACTCCAACAGTGGCACAGTCCTGCATTTCCTCGTCCGGTTGCCTCCCTTCACCAAGATGTTTCTGGCCTATCAAGGTCAGTTTGACTTAAAAAAAAAAAAAAAAAAACATTCAAGATTGTTCAGCCTTCAGGCCAAATTCACTCTAAGCAGCTTCATTTTACCTTATAAATCCTGCAGTATCACATTTGATACACACATTTTTAAAAACTTTGGTGGAAAACTTGTTGCACACTATTTAATACATGCTACCTGTCATCTGATCGTGGTTCATGTGTGTTTTTGCTGTCAGATCTTTACTGATTTTATAAAATAAACACAAGAATAACCTTGATATTGTTATATTTCAAGCTGAACATTCACTGGACTAAAGCAAGTTTGGTTTACTTTATCCATGAATCATTTTAGAAAAGTCTCAAATCAGATCATCAGACTTTTGAGGAATTTATTTGTTCATCTCTCTGTTATCACTGGATTGCATTGCATTTTATGTTTGGATCATTTCAGTTTCATCTTACTAAGATATATTATTGGAGATAATAAATTTATATCGAATTCGGGATAAAATCAAATGTAATTTTCAAATAGTCGTGGTTATTAATCAAAAAGCATGTCTAATACATTTAAATAATGAAATATTTAATATTTAAATTTACTTTATTAAAAGTTTTACAATTTAGTTTTGTTTCTAGATTTTTATAGTGAAGAAGCATTTCTAATTAAATAAATTCCTAAAACATTAACAATTTAATCATTTTTATTAATTTATTTTTATTAATTAATTTATTATAATTTATTATAATTATATGTTGTCTGTTTACATTTTTCTGGATTCACAGTTTAATATTTATCATTAAAAAAATAGTAGTAATCAAATGAAGGCATGAAACGTTAACAAAATAAATGGTGCGCAACAACAAATTACTGTTAAAATTAAAACATGGAAGAAAAATGGTGATATTACTTAAAAAATACTTATTATATATATTATAATAATATATTATTATTACTACTACTTTAAGAGGTACATGCAACTGTATAATACTAATATATTTGTCATAATTTCTTCAAGTTAAACTGAACTTTTTTGACAAGTTGTCATGAAGACTTTTAAGCTTCTGCATGTGTTTGATATATATAATTGGAGATATAGAGTGACCACTGTTATTTACATTATTTTATGTAAGTATCTGCTATACTGTTATAAAGGTCTGATTGAGTTACATTGCAAGCATCAGAATTGTATAACGTTTTGTCCATGTAAATATATCATCTGCAGCAAATTGCTAGTTTTTTTGTTCAGTTTGAGACTCTGAATAATATTTAACCTTTTTTTCCCTCCATATTCTCACTATATCAGACTAAATGAACCATAAAGGCCTGATGTATCAAATGTGATACTCAACAAAAGCACATATGCAAACCTTTTTTTAGATTTTCATTTTATTTTGTCAAACTATTCAATTTAAAAATACATTTTTCAGTCTGTAATTTCTTCTGTCAGGCTTTACAAGGTTAATAAATAGCATTATTGGTCTTGTATTGATATTTTTACTAAAACATTTTAATATGGCAAATGACTGTGCTGTGTTGAGCCTGACATCATTCTTTAGCACAGCCTTCATACCTCATTACTTAACTTTATCATTTTGATTGTATTTTAATTAGTTTGCATAATCAAGAAAACAAAAGCTGTGCAACGTGAAATCAAATACTTCAAATCTGCTGCCGCCGCCCCTTAATAAAGACTGAATGCATGATTTGTTGTCTGTTCATAACTCTGTATGACAGCCTTACACAGCTGCAGCTCATTGAGTTTATTCAGCATCATAATTAGGATTCTGCATCGCTACTTTTTTAATATTTAACAGCACCTGCGTTTCCTGCGTTCGCAGCGAGGTCTTCAAACATGTCAGTGCGATGCTTTTAAAGGCTGTCATTGAAAAGGGCCTTTCTGAAGTCTCACGCTACATGCATTAGCCTCAGAAAGATGATCAGGCCTTTCATCCAGCCTCTTTATTCGTCTTTGCTTCTTTCTCTGTCTATTTTTAGTTCTGTTGGTTTATCCATATCAGGTTGCACAAGAAACTAATGAAAGGTTTTGTGTATCTTGCAGACCAGAGCTTTGATATTCCTGACCGAACGTTCCACTCCATGAACACCACGTGGCGTCTGTCGTCCTACGAGTCCATGACGGATGTCAAAGAGCTCATCCCAGAGTTCTTCTACCTGCCCGAGTTTCTGGTCAACAGAGAAGGTGAGCAGTCCTATACTCCTGGGTTTGTTTAGTGCTGTGCAACAATTAATCGCATCCAAAATAAAAGTTGTGTACTGTGTACATTTATTATGTATATATAAATACACACACATACAGTATATATTTTGAAAATATTTACATGTATGTATTTTTACTGATATAATTAATGTTATATATTAATATATTCAATTATTAAACATACCAACATATTTTTCTTAAATTTATGCATGTGTGTGTATTTGTGTGTGTACATACACACATACATATATTATGTAAACAAAATCTTTTATTTTGGATGCGATTAATTACGGTTAATTGTTGCACAGCACTAGTTTTCTTGACCTCTTCTTCTAGCATCCAACCTTTCATGAAGAAAGTTTAGGGCCTATGAAATCAGTTTTATTTTTTTCCTAAATTCCATTTAAATTTTTTTCTGGATTCCGTTTTAATGGTTAAATTAAATTTTAGTAACATTCTAATGACAGATTCATTTATTCATTTTATTTCAATTTTATTATCTATTTTTATATAATTTTATTTACATATATATTTTTTTTTAATAAAATATATATTATGTTTCAAATATTTTTGATTTAATTTGTCATTTTGTATCAATTTAATGTTATATGTTTATATAATTGTATATATTTACATATAATTGTTATATTTTGGTAAATTTATTTTGTTGTTAGGTTGATTATTTATTACATTTTAATTAGTTTAAATGAATGATTTAGTTTCAATTTTATTAGCTATTTTATAGAATTTCATTTTTGTTTACATATAATTTTATATAGATATTGTTTTTATAATATTTATTAAACTTCAGTTAATTAATTTTTATTTTAACTTTTCATTTAAATTGTTTAATTTTAAATTATTATTATTTATTATTATTATTATTATTATTATTATTATTATTATTATTATTACACTTAGAAGGAGAAACATTCTATTGATTTACAAATATGTTGGTATTTATTTATTTTGTATTATGATAATTTGAGATATATATATATATATATATATATATATAGTTGTGGTTTATATTTTATATTTATTTATTTCCATTTTTTTCCCAAATTCTATTAAAATTTTTCTGGATNCATTCTATTGATTTACAAATATGTTGGTATTTATTTATTTTGTATTATGATAATTTGATATATATATATATATATATATATATATATAGTTGTGGTTTATATTTTATATTTATTTATTTCCATTTTTTTCCCAAATTCTATTAAAATTTTTCTGGATTCCATTTTGACGATTAAATTCAATTTTGTAGTTTAATTAATTGAAATCATGAAACTTACACAATTTAACATCAATTTATTAAAGCTTTACAATTTGCTATGTTTTTTTCTAGATTTTGATAGTCAAGAAGTGTCCAAATGAATTCATAAAACTAAATTTAATTATTTTTTTATTTTTATTATAATGGTTCCCTATGAAATGTTTGTTTTTTGGGAATTGTGTGTTGTCTGGATTCACAATTTAATATGAATTTATTATAAAAATGGTGGTAAACAACCGAAGGCATAAAACAATGCATTAACAAAGTAAGTGCTGCACTACAGATATTTACTGTTAAAATTATTATTAGGCATTCCTTAAAAATAGTTAGAGTTTTTTTATTATTATTATTACTTTAAGAGGTACAATACTAATATACTTCTGTCATAATTTATTCGAGTTAAACTGAACCTTTATTTTGACGAGATGTCGTGACCTTTAAACTTCTGCGTATATTTGACATGATAATTTTTAATCAGACGAAATGATGAAATGCTGGTGAATCTTGGTGCCATAAAACGTTGGAAATAACCTTTAAGTAACCTAGATCTTCAAGATGTAACCAGTAAAAATTCATTTAAAAGTGCATTAGAATTGTATTTTTTGAACGCATGCTCCCTCTTCTAATGTTAGCGTGGTATTTCCCACTTTCCCCTCTGGCAGGTTTTGACTTTGGCGTGCGGCAGAACAGCGAGCGGGTGAACCACGTGAATCTGCCGCCGTGGGCCAGGAATGACCCGCGACTCTTCATCCTCATCCACAGACAGGCTCTGGAATCAGATCAAGTCTCCCAAACGCTCTGCCAGTGGATTGACCTGGTGTTTGGACTCAAACAAAAGGGCAAAGCAGCAGTCCAGGCCATCAATGTCTTTCATCCTGCAGTACGATTCCTTATTATGTACAACTACCACACACTTAACACTGATATTTCCCATGTTTTGATAGTTGGACCAAAGCCTGTCAAAACATGTCCAAAATGAGTCAAAAAATGAACGAAAATATAAGAAATTATATTTTGCTTAAAGGAAATTACATTTTTGATGACCATTAAAGATGAACTACCACTGAAAAGTTTAATGCTCTTATGCTCATAAAGGCTGCATGTATTTGATCAAAAATACAGTAGAAACAGTAATATTGTGAAATATTTTTACTATTTAAAATAGCTGCTTTCTGTGTGAACATATTGTAAAATTACATTTTTATCCTGTTATCAAAGCTGAATTTTCAGCATCATAACTCCAGTGGAATAAAAGTTTTAATTTCTTTACAAAAATTAATCTTACTGAGCCCAAACCTTTGAATGGTAGTGTATTTATCAGCATTACTATTTATCAGCCAGATATATATATTTCTCTTATACATCAGACATTGATTAACTATATCGGACACGTCCATCAGCTTCAGCTTGTGAACTATTATCTATGTTATTTTTCCTTTTCCTTCCTTTTAGACTTACTTTGGAATGGACGTATCTGCCGTTGAAGACCCTGTGCAACGTCGGGCTCTAGAAACTATGATCAAGACGTACGGCCAAACACCTAGACAGCTGTTCAACGCCTTGCACATCAGCCGAGCCGGAACCAAACTCCTATCGGAGGCAGAACTGCCCGCAGCCATGGGCCTCCTGGTGCAGCTGGCCTTCAGAGAGAGCCGCGAGCAGCCCAAAGAAGCCGTCTACCCGGTACAGCAAATATACAGCGTTGAAATTATTATTCAGTTTGACATTTAAAGCAGTGCGCTCTAAAGTGTGTATTTTAAAGGAATAGTTCACCCAAAAATGCAAGTTTGCTGAAATTGTCCTCATTCTCAGGTCATCCAAGATGTAGATGAGTTTGTTTCTTCATCAGATTTGGAGAAATTTGTCATTCCATCACTGTCTCACCAATGGATCCCCTGCAGTGAATGGGTGCCGTCAGAATGAGAGTCCAAACAGCTGATAAAAACATCACAATAATCCTCAAGCAATCCACACCACTCCAGTCCATCGATTAACATCTTGTGAAGCCAAAAGCTGCGTGTTTGTAAGAAACAAATCCATCATTACGCAGTTTTTAAAATGCGCTTCCTCCAGTGAAAAAGTGATATGGTCTGAAATCTGCACAGATCAAGCACCGCTCTAAACAAATATGTGGGTGGATTTTGATGTGAGAGACCATAGCAGATGAATTTTTTTCACTCGAGGAAGTGTTATTACGGATGAACTTGTATTTTTGTCTTAATGATGGATTTGTTTTTTACAAACATGCAGCTTTTTGCTTCTCAGAATGTTAATTGATGGACTGAAGTGGTATGGATTGCTTGTGATGTTTTTATCAGCTGTTTGGACTCTCATTCTGATGGCACCCATTAACTCCAAAGGATCCATTAGTGAGCAAGTGATGTAATGCTACATTTCTCCAAACCTGATGAAGAAATAAACTCATCTACATCTTGGATGGCCAGAGGATGAGGACATTGTCAGCAAACTTGCATTTTTGGGTGAACTATTTCTTTAAAATGCACACTTTAAAGCGTTTTTCAGATTTTTTTGTTTACCTGTTTGTTGTTTAAAAGGGTTGGATCTTCTTAAATGGAAAGGTTTTAGTGTCCACTTGGTCTTTTAAAGTCTTTAATCCCTGTCCTGTCCTTTCCAGAGTCCTCTGCCATGGATAAAGGGCTTGAAATGGGGCGAGTATGTGGGGTCCCCCAGCGCTCCGGACCCCGTGGTTTGTTTCAGTCAACCTCACGGCGAACACTTCGGCTCCCTGCTGGCGCTGCCCACACGTGCCATCTGCGGCCTCTCGCGCAAGTTCTGCCTCATGATGATCTACAGCAAAGAGCAAGGTGAAGGAGAACACACACACAAAGCTTGCGTAAACATGACAGTTTGGGGTCAGTAAGAAGGTTTTATGAAATAAAATACTTCTATTCAGCAAGGATGCATTAAATTTATCAGAAGTGACAGTAAAGACATTTATAATGTTAAAAAAGGATTTATGTTTCTAATAAATGCTGTTTTTTAACATTTCTATTCATCAAAGAAACCTGAAAAATAAAATGTATCACATTTTCCACAAAAATATGAAGCCGCACAACAGTTTTAAACATTGATGATAATCAGAAATGTTTCAAATCAGCATATTAGAATGATTTCTGAATGATCATGTGACACTGAAGACTGGAGCAATGATGCTAAAAAAATCAGATGTGATCACAGGAATAAATTATATTTTTTAACATATATTTACATAGAAAACAGCTATTTTAAATTGCAATAATATTTCAGAATTTTACTGTATTTCAGATCAAATAAATGCAGACTTCTTTCAGAAACTTTAAAAAATCTTTCTGACCCCAAGATGAATTTCATATGTCACCATGGACCACAAAACCAGTCATAAGAGTCAGTTTTTTGAAATTGACATTTATATAACATCTGAAAGCTGACAAAATTCGCTTTCCATTGATGTATGGTTTTTTTAGGATAGGACAATTTTTGGCCAAAAAATCTTGAATCTGAAGGTGCCAAAAAAATCTAAATTTCGAGAAAACTGCCTTTAAAGTAGTCCAAATTAAGTTCTTAGCAATGCATGTTACTAATCAAAAATTAAGTTTTGATATATTTACAGTAATAAATTTACTAAATATCTTCATGGAACATGATCTTTACTTAACCTAATGATATTTGGCACAGAAAAAAAAAAAAAAAGATAATTTTGACATGCACAGTGTGTATGTTTGGCTATTGCTACAAATATACCCGTGCTACTTTTTTTTTTTTTTGGTCCAAGGTCACGTATGTGCTCCAGATATATTGTAGTGCATTTTCATTTATCTGTTTATACATTTACTACCAAATGTATTTATTCAGTGAAGCAGATGTTAATACCAGGTGTGTTTTAATGGAAAAAGCAGGCACAGTTTATCAAACAACAGCCATAATCAGAAAAGGAAAATATTGAATGATTAATCAGCTCTGCTATATATCAGCCAATTACTAATCTTGACTGTGTTTTGGTCCATGACCAGTTTCTAGTGCTTTCATTGCATCTGCATTTGTGTCTTATCACAATTATCCGCATGAATGAACACTGTTCCCATAGTACCAGAGGAAATGAAAATGAAGTGAACGTGTTGTAGTAGAAAATCACAGTACAAATGAAGTGTTTTCCCCTCGTCTCTTAGGTGTAAGGAGCATGCACAGCACCGACATACAGTGGTCGGCTATTCTGAGCTGGGGTTACACCGACAACATGCTGCGTCTGAAGAGCAAACAGAGCGAGCCGCCCATCAACTTCATCCAGTGTTCACCGCTGCACCAGGTCAAAACCAGAGACACATATGCAGGCAATGCTTGGACAGTTTTCAGATGAATCTAAGACATCTCAGTTTATACAGCATTTTGTAATGTCACCGTACACTCATCTGCTACAATATTCTGATTTACTGCTCAAAAAACATTTTTTATTATTATTATTATTATTATTATTATTATTATTATTATTATTATTATTATTATTATTATTATGTAGAAAACAGCTGAATGTTTCTTTGATGAACAGAAAGTTCAGAAGAACAGCATTGTTTTAAAATAGAAATCTGACTCCAAGCTTTTGAATAATATAGTGTATAATGTGACAAAAGCTTTTTATTTCAGATAAATGCTGATCTTTGGATCTTTCTATTCATCAAAGAAGCCTGAAAAAAATGTACTCAACTGTTTTAAATGTTGATGATGTTGATAATAATGATAATAATAATAAATGTTTCTTGAACAGCAAATCAGCATATTAGAATGATTTCTGAAGGATCATGAGACACTGACGATTGGAGTAATTATGCTGAAAATGTAGGTTTGATCACAGGAATAAATTAGATTTTAAAATGTATTCAAATAGAAAACCGTTATTTTGAACGGTAAAAATATTCACAGTTTTTACTGTTTTTGCTGTACTTTGGATCAAATAAATGCAGGCTTGGTGAGCAGAAGAGACTTCTTTAAAAAACATTAAATAAATGCATAAATATATATATAAATATATACATATAATTCTACATTGTAAAATTGTAAAATATTATTAGAGTTAAAAGTATCTGTTTTCTATGTGAATATATATTAAAATGTAATTTATTCGTGTAATGCAAAGCTGAATTTTCAGCATCATTACTCCAGTCTTCAGTGTCACGTGATCCTACAGAAATCATTTTGATATGCTGATTTGCTGCTCTAAAATCATTTCTGATTATTAGCAATGCTGAAAACAATAGTGCTGATGAATATTTTTGTAAAAACCATGATACATTTTATTTTACAGGATTCTTTGATAAATACAAAGTTCAAAAGAACAGCATTTATTTGAAACAGAAATCTTTTGTAACATAAATGTCTTTACTGTCACTTTTATTAATTTTAATTCATCTTTGTTAAATAAAAGTACTAATTTCCTTTGTTATTGTGACTTTTTCGATTAAATATGAGGCAGACATTGTCTTGATGGGTTTGATGAGATTCACCCATGTACATCATCATGTCATCAGATGGTCTCTGTTTCATTTCTGGCTTTGCTGCTGTGTCGTGGTCTTCTATAATCTCCGCTCTCTCTGGTCTCTCCTCAGGTGACTAGTTGTGCCTGGGTGCCGGACAGTTGTCAGCTGTTTACAGGCAGCAAGTGTGGAGTCATAACCGCCTACAGCAACCGCTTCACCACCACGATGGTACGTAACCATGGCAACACGGCCCCCCACTTCCCCCACCCACGCGGCCGCCCACGTCCATTATCACTCCCTGTAGAGCACCTACACACACTCGCACGCACACACAGTGTTTGTAGTGGCCTTGTTAGTCATCTCCGGTTGCCCTAGAAACACATTTCCTGCGGCCCACAGGTGGGCTGAAGTCTGGGCGTCAGACGGCTCTTTCAAACGCTCCCTCATTGATAAGGCAGGTGCCGTTCTGCTTCTCACGTTCGTTTAAATGAATATTTCTGACATTAGAGGAGCGTTTCAGTTCTGCCATCATTCATGTTGTTCCGAACCTGTGTGACTTTGTCATCGGAGGAACGCAAAAGAAGATATTCTGAGGAATGTTCACACTGCTCTTTTTCAAGAGCAGAGTCCGTTAACTTCAGTTAGTCAAGAACTAATTTTTTACCCCATAATCAAAAGTATTCTGTTAAATTTTGCCAAAAAAAAGATGAAGGAACTTGAGCATTTTTCTTCATTACTTTAATGCACAGAATTATAATTTTATATAAAAATGATATATTTTAATATAATTTGAATGTTATTTTATTTAAAGTGCAACCAAATCACAATTAGTATCTAGAGTATTTTTATGTAATATTTATTTTAAGTTTTTATTAATACTTTGAATTCAATTTAAAAGTTTTAGTAATTTTGTTGCATTTTTATCGTTTTTTTTATATTATTCATATTATTTATTTTATTTTTTTATTTTATTTTTAGGTGCATCTTTAGTTTTTATTAATTTTTAATAAGACATAAGACATTGCATTTTGCAAAAAGAAAATGAAGCCTATTTCGAGAGTATTACAACACATTTTAACCTCAAATTCTCATTACTGTAATGCACAGTAATTCTATATAAAATATTCATTTGAATATATTTTTAAATAATATTAAATTCAGTCTACTTATACATCATACTTGTACATCTTTTTGGAAAGAAAACACTATTTCAATGTTACTTGCCATTTCTTTGTAATTATTTGTGAAATTTACTAGGAATTTCTGAGTAACTTGTTTGAAAGTAAATGGCACATCAACTTTTTTCAGTGTAATTAAAGTATATTTACGTCATAGTAGTTTTAAAATTTGAAAATTTTGTTGCATTTTTGTCTGTTCTTAATTATTATTATTTTATTTTTGGATGTCTCTTTGTTTTTTTGGTGTTTTTTTTTTATTTCTCATTAAGTTATTACATTTAGAAGTATATTACAAGTTAAACTAAATAAAAATAAGAAATATTGCCTTGGCAACTAGCTGAAATAAAATAAGGTATTTTGAGAAATGCTCATTACTATAATATATTTTATTATGCATAAAACTATAATTTTATATAAATAATATATATTTTAAGGTATTTTGAAATATTTAATTTCAAATACGGTCAAACAACAGTATCACAATTTGTGCCGTTGAGATTTTTGTGTTTTTAATATATTCGTTTTAATTAGTTGATTTAATTAGATTAATTTATTATCTTTTATTAATATATTCGTTTTTATTACTACATTTTCTATTTTAATTTTAGGTAAATGTTTTAGTTTTATCTTTAGGTAAAGTTTTAGTCATTTTTATTAGTTTTAGTTATTTATGTACTTCAGGTTAAAGTACATGAAAGTGAGAAATAAAATAAGATCATCTAAAAAATGTTCTCACTGCTCTTTTTTTATGTCCAGAAGCTGTCAAATCACCACACAAGTGCTGAATGTTATTTTTGGGTGATTTAACTGCACTCTACATACAGCCATGTGGTGGTTTGTTTACTCTGGACCATAAAACCAGATCAGAATCATCTGTTAAACCGGTCTTTCAGCTTACTTCTGCTTATTGAAGCCATTATCCGTTCTCTAACGAGGCCATTAGCAAAACCCTTACCCTTTAGATCTGCTGGTAATTACAGTCGTTCTCCATTGAGACGTGTGATGGTAAAGTCTGTTTATTCATTCAGCCGACAGAGATGGAGGTGGAGACTCAGGTTCACCTGTACGGCCACACGGCAGAGGTCACGGGCCTGTTCGTCTGTAAACCCTACAGCATCCTCATCAGTGTTAGTCGAGACGGGACCTGCATTCTGTGGGACCTCAACAGGTCTGTGCTTCTGACATCACTGTAGTCTTTACATTTCATGTATTACATTTATGCATTTATCAGACACTTTTATTCAAAGTGACTTGCAGTATAGAAGGTTAATTAGACAACTGAGGATGCATATTGGATATATAAAAGGATGCAGATGCAGAAAAGATATTAAAGTTGACTTAAATTTCAAAATTAAAAGTACACTGAAAATAATTTGGCATAGAAACAGTTTTCACTAGTAGTTTTGCTAATAAATTTCAGAGAGAAAGTCAAGTAACAATGTTTAGTTTAAGTAACATTGAATTGAACCTGAAATTTTGAGGGAAAAAAC
>JAHKKF010525690.1:2648-24332 GCA_019740295.1 Labeo calbasu
TTTTATTTAATTATTTGCCACAGTGGCAATAAATATTTCAAAATGATTTAAATATTAGTATCATTAAGAATGGGTTAAAAATTAAAAAAAAAAAAAAATCAGTAATGTTTTGCTATGCATAGAAGTATTATATTATTTATATATATATATATATATATATATGTATACATAAAAGTATTATTATTATTATTGTTGCTGTTGTTGTTATGTTAACAAATAAATAAATATATTACTTTTACAGAAAACTCCAAAAGTAATATTAATAATAATAATAATAATAACAATAATTATAATTGTAATTATTATTGTTTTTATATCAACAAATAAATAAATGAATATAAAAATCTAATTAAAATTAATACGTACTTAAAGTACTTAGTTAGAATTATACAAAAAACTTCATAAGTAATAATAATAATAATAATAATAATAATAATTATTATTATTATTATTATTTTCTATAATTCGAAGAGTTTTCTGTATAATTATAATGGTATACTCATAATTTGAATCAGATTGTTATATTTATTACTTTGTTTGTATAACAACAACAACAGCAATAATAATAATAATAATAATAATAATAATTTATAAAGTTTTCTGTATAATTCTAACTATGCACACATAATTTGAATCATTTTTATATTTTTTGTTTTTTAATACAATATTAATATTAATAATAAATGGAGTTTTCTTTATAATTCTAACTGTATTTATATACAAACATAGAAATATATTTTATTTTAAAACAAAATCTTTAAATAAAATATTTTAATTCTATTTTATAAACAAATTATATTTCTAATAAATTATATTAAATTAATATAATAAATTAAAAAGGGCCCAGGGAAAATGTTGGTGAAGCAAGTATAAATCTCAACTACTTGGCCGACCTGGCAAGCAGAAAAATTCTTACTTCTTGAAGAGGCTAACTTAACCATGGTTTAGAAAGACCATACCAGACCAGCACCAAACCTACATAAACCAGCACTAACCAATCTAGAAATTAATGTTGATTCAGCGGCAAGAAGCTGAACCTCAGCGTCCCTCCCTAGTCATCAGCATGCATGTGCAGGACTCGCTTCAGCGCTCCATGACGAGCTGGTGTCAAAAAGGTGATCTGACCTCTGGGGTGAAAGTCAGCGGGCTGATTGACGGCCGGCTTCTTGATGTCAGAGGAGCGGTAGACGATGTGATGACGCCCGGGTCCTCCTTCCTCCTCTCCTGTCATGTCGCCTCCTCTCTCCAGTGGCTCGATAAAAAACTCCTCTTGACCTGCACGGATCATCCCCGCCTGACAGGTTTGAAAGAGAGAAAGAGAAGTAGAGATTAGGTTGTTCAAAGGCAGGTACAGCACAAAGCTTGCACATCAAGTCCATTAAGCGAATCAGCTATAAGGGCTATTTCTGTAAGCCTGCTATATCATGTTTTCATCAGCTTTGGAAGAAACCCTCGGGCAACCTGATCTCTGAATCGATCCATCCTCTTTCTAACTCATGTGTTCGGGCCCGACCATCTCTAAAACTCTGTGACATTGCCTGTCATAAGCAAAAACAAAAGCTTGCTAATGTTTCCGAACAGTTTTAGGGAGCAAACATGAGATTGTCTTGTTTATACAATTTAAAGACGACGGTGAGAATAGTCTACGAGGGCAAAGAGGGAAATCCAAACCACGAGCGAAGATCAATACGAATCTCTCTGCCAGAGTGAACAAACTCACTGACAGATACACTTGACAGCTCATGTTCCGTTCTCGCTGTGTCTAGTTCAGATTCGTTGGTTTTGAGTGACGGTCCATGTCCACTGCCAGGGGTGCTGTGAACGTAACGAGAGCGAGAGAGAGAGAGAGTCTACAAAGCTTTAAACACACAGGGCTAATCGATCGTAGGACACATCGCAGTCCCTACGACTTATTGGCTTTTCCCTGCCAGAACGCAGGGTCTTTTCCCTTTGCTTCCATAGCAAATTAGACAGCCCGAACGAGAGCGCCAATCGATGGCAAGGTTAGACCTCTTCTCTAATGTGGTGGAATATCAAATGTGAACTTCAAACAGGGCCGTTAAAGTCACACCGGAGCCCCCCTCAGTCATCACAAAAATTGAAGCCCGGCAGAGTGCAGGCCGCTGAGCTAGTCGTTTAGCTTGGTCCCCCAGGAAATATTACAAACCGAGCGGTCCCGCCACCTCCCTCGCTCCCTCCTGCTTCCCCTGAGGGTTCATTACGAAGGAAATGCCCGCACGCTGCATAAATCGACACCACTGCATGAAGGGCTACCGTCGCACGTGCTGAACACAGACTGAAAGTGCTGATGTAAAAACAATACAGACTTACATACACTTTTGTCCTCCTCCAAAATGCACTCAAAATATTCTGTGTCATCTCTACTGCAAACGAAAATGACAGTGTCACCAGAGGTCAAATATACTTTTCTTTTCTTAATGACCTGAATGGGTCTACCAGACATCTTACATCTGGGAAAAAGTGAGCGATTAATAAGGATAATGCACCTCTGCATGATGTAACAGGCTTCTCATGTTATACACTCTGCAAAGTAAGTAAGTTTTTGTTCAGTTTATCAGTAAAAAAAAAAGCTTTAAAACAATATCAATTTACTTGAGAAGCAAAATCGCACCGGATAATACATTTTAAGTTTAAGATTAAGGATAGAAATAAAACACATTTAGAATACAAATACATATTTAAACACACACACACACACACTGGTTTCTATGTTTTAAAGGGACATTTCATAGGCATTTTTTTCTTTAGTGTACAAACTGTATTTTCTGTCCCCTTACCCTAACCCTACCCCTTAATCAAAACTTCTGCATTTTTAGATTTTTAAAAAATTTCATTCTGTATGAGGTATAAGCTGTTTTCCTAGTGGGGACCAAAAATGTCCCCACCAGTGTTGGGCATGTTACATTAAAAAAGTAATTAGTTATAGTTACTAGTTACTTCTCACAAATAGTAACTGAGTTACATCATTATAAAACATTATTATAAAACGATAGTTTTACGAATATGGTTGAGATGGCGAATATGAGCTAGATGCTGAATGTACTGTGGAAGTGTGCTCTGACAATGACGGCGATGGCAAAATCATCTGCTCAAATCAAACTTTTCTAAATTTTAAAAGGTAACGAAATATGCTTTATTTTATTCTTCTGTAATTTTAAAATATCAGGAGAGTTTTTTGCTATTGCGGCAGTTAGAGATCCATCCGTGCTGGATGTACAGGTCTGGGTTGCTAAAGACCCAAATATGTAATAGTGATTGGCGAAACAGTCATGAATTTAAGGGTTAATGTCACGTTCTATCGTTTGAAACGGATATCGTTTATCTGTGTATAGTCATAATAACAACAAAACAAAGTGCTTTTGTAAAGAAAATAAACAGGGTGCGCTCTTTTTATCGTCTCGGTCTCTGTCACCTCTCTTCACAGACACGTAAATAAAACAAGCTGAATCTCAGCGAATACCTGCCTCATAGACATGAGAAATATGTATAGAAAGCTTGAAAGCTTGAAAAATGTCTACTTTTAAATGATTTAAGTCACGTCAAAAACAAAAAATTCTCTGATAAAGTAATCCATATGACACCAATGCGAGCTCCAGTTTTTCCCGTCTAAACTCATTATCTCTAATGTAATCACACCCACGAACAGCTCTGTTTTTCAAATTTTAATCATTCACATGACACGTGCGGACATGTAGGTAAACACCCACATCACCTCTGTAAACAAACATGAATATTCATCAAGTTCACCTCGACTACTTTTCGTTTCTGGAAGAAGACGCACTGAAAGGAATAAGCCAGAATTCACCTAAGAAGAAGAACGCAATGCGATATGCAGCTTTGCAGGTTCTATGGCTGAAAGAGAGTCTACTCGGATAAAAACCGTTTCGGTGAGCTCAATTTTAGTAACGTTGCATTTTATTGTCAGCAACGGTAATGGCGTTGTAACGGGAAACAGTCATTCATTTAATTACTTGTTACTGAAAAAAGTAATGCCGTTAGTAACGCTGTTTATTTATAACGCCGTTATTCCCATCACTGGTCCCCACAAGGTCAAATTGTCAGTTATTACTATCCTTGTAAAGGACATTTGGTTCCCATAACGTAGGGAATACAGTATACACACACATTATTGTTCACATTAATGTTTGGGGTCAGTAGTTTTTTTTTTTCAACAGCAACTGAGGCTGAGTGACTACTTGGAAAAACTAGTCAACTAGTGTTTTACTGGCTAATCGAACACGTATGCATTTCAACAGACTAATTCTTTCCATTTGGAGTCCTTTGGGACATCTCCAAATCCAGTAATCTCAAATGGAACTCATCATCAAAGTCAAAGACCCTCTTTCCTCATGGAAAAACTATGGCTAATGTCTGTCTTTTGGCCCTCTCAGGCACACACAGTTAGGTTTTAATATACCCGTATGAACAATCTATATTAAAGTGTTCTGTTTTGTTACAGTTGAAGAACAGAAACACAGCACAAAACCTCCAGAACAAGCTGAGCCAGCAGCACCATCTCGGTTACTTTTCACTTCTGAAAGAACACGCGCTGAGAGGACTAAGCCAGAATTTACCTAAGAAGAAGAACACAATGCAACGCAACGCGATGTGCAGCTTTGCAGGTCCTATGGCTGAGAGAGAAAGCCTACTCAGATAAAAACTGCTTCAGTGAGCTCAATTATAGTAACGCAGCATTTTATCGTCAGTAACGGTAACGGTGCTGTAATGGGGGAAACAGTAATTTGTTTGATTACTCGTTACTGAGAAAAGTAAAGCAGTTCACAAAGCCATTTATTTATAATGCCGTTATTTCCATCACTGGTCCCCATAAGGTCAAAATGTCAGTTATTACTATCCTTATGAAGGACATTTGGTTCCCATAACATAGGGAGTACCGTATGGGGTCAGTAGTTTTTTTGTTTTTTTAAACAGCATTATTATTAAATAATAGTATCATTTAAAACTACTTTTTTAATATTTTAATATATTTTAAAGTTGGATTTACAATTTGCTCCTTAAAATGTCATTTCTATGTTTTCAGGATTTCAAACTTTGTTAATAAATAAATAAATATTAGTTTTTATTGTTAATCAGATTGCTTCAGTAAAGTGTACTGAAATGTCAGTAAAACCTCAAACATTTCTATTTAAAATATATTTTTTTTTTAAATCATATGACTCTCTGGTATGTTTATGCACTCACTTGAATAAAATAGTTTGTAATTTCTGTGTTAAAATGAATTCATCTGAAATGCTGCCCTACTAAGACAGAGTGTATCTTTTTTGAAAAGAATTTTGATGGATTGGATTTCAAATATTTATTTTCATGTTAATAAACTAGTAATGACTTTTTTATTAGATAGGACAGTAGACAGTAGACAGCAGACAGGAAAGTATTGGGTGGAGAGAGGTGGGCAGGATCGACAAAGGACCTTGAGACAGGATTCAAACTTGGGTCGCCGTGAGTACAGTTGTGCAATATGTCAGCGCACTAACCACAAGGCTATCTGCACCTTAATAAGCTCCTGCTCTGCTGAACGATAACTTGTTACTGTGATGCAATTTATGCTTACATAATAAACTATAGCCATTCAAGTCCTTCCTGTTGAAGTCTGTAAAAAATAGACCTGAGCACTTTTAAAACTACAGAATACAGTTACTCTGATTACTGTTCAAAGGTTGGGCACAAAACACTGTTTCCAATGACATTTCTCTGAAAAACACATTTTCATGATTTATGCAAGGAACTGAGGCTGAGTGACTACTTGGAAAAACTAGTCAACTAGGGTTTTACTGAACAATTGAACACGTCTGCATTTCAGCCGACTAATTCTTTCCATTTGGAGTCTTTTGGGACATCTCCAAATCCCGTAATCTCAAATGGAACCATCATCAAAATCAAAGCCCCTCTTTCCTCATGGAAAACCTATGGCTAACGTCTATCTTTTGGACCTTTAGGCTTTAATAGATTCGTATGAACAGTCTATGTTAAAGTGCTTTGTTTTGTTACAGTCGAAGCACAGAAACACAGAGACACAAAACCTCCAACAGAACAAGCTGAGCCAGCAGCACCATCCAACTTCATCCAAGACCTCCATATCAGAGAGATTGTGGTTGAGCAGATTCAGCTGATCTGAAGTGTCACTATCTGCCAAAATATGCATAGGAGAGTTCATGAGCAGATTCAGATGCATTATCCGTGTTTGTGTTTGCTTGAATGTGGGGAAACCGGCCAACCTCCCTGTCTAATAAGAAATCCACAACCCTCTGTGGTCACTCTATATGTGTGTGATTTCTCATAAAGCTAATATTTTTTTGATTCTGACAACTACAAAACAATGAGCACTGTATCTATTCAGTTGCTACTACCGCTTCACGTTTTCTTGGCTCCAGGTGGCCAGTTTGGTTCTAGCATAACTTTTCTTGTTGTCAAATTTAACAGGAATTGATAGCCAAGATGCAAGGCATTTTTTCAATGTCCCACCGCCTAGCAAATTACTGTCTCCACTTCAAAGAGTGAGAAATATTTTTCATTTACACCCAATCCACACCTTGGAGAAAATACAATCAGTGTCAATTTAGAAGTTCCCATTTGAACTGAAGTATCACAGTGTGGAAAAAAAAACACTGCTTCAACATTATGACATTTAAGACAAAAGCTCTACTCTGTACTTAGCAAGCTGCCTTTCTCCTTACAACTTGTGTAAAAGAAGCATACTTTAGCATACTTTTATTATTTATTATGGAAATTCTGGACATGTAATTGACCCTTCGCAGGGAGTTTGTTTGATTGATTGGTGATCTGACCAATCATAATGCAGAATCTTCCATTTTTGTCCAACAAACAATAATCTGCACTTGTCAACTTCATTCAATAAAATATATATCAAACATATAACAATATAAAACAAATACATATGCAAATCATCTCAAATGAGTTTGGTTATTGTGTCACTTGGTAGCACATGGCACTGAGGAAGTGTTAATATCCGAAAATGTCCCATACTTCTGTATATTTTGCACTTTTTTGCATATATATTTGTGAACTCTGAGCAATAAATGAAATAAGCCTTATTGGGTGAATCTAGACGAGCGCGGATCTATTTCATTTCTATATTATTGTATTTTTGGATCTACATACCTTATGTTTTTTGTCTACTGATTTGTGGACGAGTGTTTGTTGCTATGACCTTTTCTATTTGTGGATTGAGTTTAACATCAATGGACTTCAGCTTAAAAAAATGGTGTGTCTTGACTTCTTTCCGTGGCTGAAAAAAGATACCTTCTGATGTTCATTCATGTTTATTTTGTTCTATAACTAGTAAACAGAAAGAGATGATTGTTTCACGTATCTCTTGAACTGAGGCGCTACAGGGATCTGTCATGACACATTATAGAGCTACAAAATGGTATTTATTGTTCGAATTTTTAAAAGACTACAAAATTTGAAAGCTGTGACTGTTTTATACCTAAAGTAACATGCACTGTCTTGTCTGTGGCCATGTTGTTATTTTTCTCTTTGCTCTGCAATGTATTTTTCACTGCTTGAGAACATAATGGGTGACGTGAGAGCACCATGGCAGGCAATCAAATGAATGACCAATCGGAGTCTGACATGTCAGATGTTTTGTTAGCCCCTTGTGAAGGTATAGCACAGAGTTTTAAGTGTGTTTTCCCCTCATTGCGCCTGCATGAAAAGAGTAACGAAACCATGGAGTGTGGTATTGATGGAAGTGATAGAGGCTACACAGTTTGGGTTCTGGGTTTATTTCGCATCTATAGTGTGCACAGCTCGACTATCGGGCCGTATAATTTGAGCACATAAATTTCCTCACTTTGGGTCTAAATAAGCGATTTACTTGTACAGTAAGAGTTGGTCTTTAAAGGGGTCATCGGATGCAAAACTCACTTTTACATGTTGTTTTAACATAATATTATATGTTTTAACATAATGTTATATGTGACGAAAGCCGCTCCCACGATAGTTCATTGACATGACCGTCTTACCCCGATTGAGCTGTGAACAGTTCGATTCCGACCACTATTGTATCGACTCCAGTGCAAGGGAAGACAAGAATGTCTCCGATTGAGGTCTTCTGTTGTTGTATGTAATAATTATCATAGCAGTCATCATTTACTCCCGACATCTGAGCCGCTGAAGACGCAGAGAATTAATGCTACTTTTGTTTTAGAAGGAAATGCATCTACATAAATGCATCTATGTTCATGAGAAACATTCGTGATGCAGCTTCACCTACAGCAGAAGTGAGTATAAGGGTTTTATGCATCTTTGCAAAATGCCTTTCTTAACAATGTGCTAGTTAGCAAGTTTGGGCTAAATGTGGCTAAAGTAAACAGACCGGCTCGCTCTGAACAAAGGTGAACACTGAGAAATTTTAACCAAAGCATGTAATAGACTTCACATTAACATTAATTAATCTCATTCTTTTGCAAAAACATTGCTGAAATCACACAGTGTATGCCTGGCTTTACAAAACTTTTAAATTGGAAGAATCACAGCCAACTCTTCCTTGTCCATAAACTATGTTTCACAACCAAACACACGTGATAATTAATACGTGAAATAACATAAGATCATGCGAAAATTTATTAATTTCTGTCAAAAATGGTAGCCCACAAAAAGCTTGATATTCAAGTTGTCTGTACAATGATTTGCAGTGAAAAAATAAATAAAATAAACAAAGAAGAATTTAAAGGAGAGAATGGTTGCTTGCTGATGTTCTGTTGCAGGTCTATGGACTACTTGCACAACTACTTCCGTGTTCTACTTATTACGGCTTGGGAGTTTCCGGTTAGTGTTCAGCGCACCTACATACAAACAGTTTCTCAGTAGAACTCAGATTATTACTACATTTTAGGGCTGGCGTGTCTTTAAAAAACAATTAATCATATTCTCTGGATTAACATGAATTACCTTCAATCTGCTGAAATGTTACTATAAATATTTTTCCCTTCCGTATGTGCATTCTGAATAAAAAATATATTTCCCCACTAACCTGCCACATTCCCATGAACAGTATTTTTCTTTTACTGATTATATTTCATACCTGTTTGAATGTACAGTTTTAAATGAGTTGATAATAAACACCCTTACGAAAATTAACCATGGTTTTACTATAGTAAACAAAGTGCCATGTTTTTTTCATTTTTACCATTTGTCTAAGAACACTTTTAGTACAAATAGCCTACCATCGGTAAACTATGGTCAGTGTAGTAAAACCCGAGTTAATTTGTGGTTATATGGTTTAACTTTAATCACAATTTTTGTTTTTATTTGTAGTAAAACCATGGCTAATTTGTTTGTGTGCGTTGGTGCTTTTGTTGGAGCCTCCACTGCTTATTCTATTGTTTAAAATGGCTGAATAAATGTGCGGTAACTGCCTTATTTTACGATGTTAAATATTTAAATAATTTTTTAACAGTAACACGTTGACAGTGTGACTATTTTAAATATTTATATTTTGGCATTAGGTTACATACAGTGAAATGATGACACAGAATATGACACAGAATAGTGACTAACATATTTATTACAGATAAATAAAGGTTCATTATGATCTTATTCATCAGATCTCACAAACACTGCAGCGTCACGAGTAGGTCACTAGTGTAGAGCACTGACACCCTGTGGTGAAACAATCATGTATGATTAATGTACCAGCCACCGCTTTCTCAGATCGGTTTATGTTGAATTAAAGCTCCATGTTCCATTGAATTTGGAAAATTCTGTATACAGTAATCATAAGAATATGGCTTCTCTGAAAATGTCCAGATTTTGAAATCATCCTGCAAACTCTCATTTATTAGGCGTTTAAGTCAACTAGATGATTACAGCACACTGAAAATATACATAACCGGAAATAACTAAGCCATTATATTTCAAAACGGAAGTGCGTCACAAGTACTCCATTATGACTCCACCTTCTGAACTTTCCCTTGCCCTCTTATCATGCTCTCTCATTGGCTGTAGGCCATCGCTGATGTAATTTCCAGTCAAAACACATTTCACACTGCAGGACTGTGAGTCGCCGACACGTCCAGATATTTAGCATGCCAAATATCTTGACGTGTTGGTGCTTCTCTCAGATGGCGTCTTTGAACACACACTACGTGATTGTCACTCGCGTGAACGAGCACTGACACACCTCTGATTTCGGGCATGTGTCGGCAATTTTCACAAAACTGTCGAAGTGTGAAAATTAGGGCTAAAATCGCGCAGTGTGAACCCAACATAAGTTTCTCTTTAAGACTGTAATGGAGGCCAGTTCGTAAAAGCTGCGCAGATAATCCTCACTTCCCTGATCTCAAGAGGCACACTAGAGACTGACGCTAATTCACCTGTCTCCCATGCGAGGTAACATTGGTTCCGTGACCCGGATGGGTGTCAGGTTTATGGGGGTGAGCGTAACAGAGGCTAACTTGTAAGCGCTGAGTAAACCTCACTCCCCTGATCTCAAGAGATGCAATGGTGACTGACACTAGAACAGTGTCAAGCTCAGCCAGAGTTTGGTTCCAACACATATACCGTGTGGTATTCAAATTCAGGTCCATTTAATTGGGGTTAAATCTAAACTCTGCAGGGCTGTGGCTCTCCAAGAATTGAGTTTGACACCCCTGCACTAGAGGCCGAGGTCTTTAGCGCTCTTGTTAGTGCAACCAGGGGTTCGAATCCTGCTCGGAGCGGGGCGGTGAAGACCAGAGGAGTTACAACAGCATTTAACATGAAACATCATACTCTCTAAATAGGCAGCAACTCTGTACCATACACAAATAGCACTCTGCATGGAAGACTCCAGTCACAATTAATTTCAATAAAATAATCTTAAAACAGAAAACACATACAGCACCTTTAAATATCTGGTAATCATGTTGTAACAACACTGAACCTTTTATGACACTTTAGTTTGTTATTGAATTTTATTTTACATTTGTGATTTCGCTCACCTAGTCGGCCATCTTGGATCTATCTTTTCACTTTGTAGATTCTTGGATTGATTTTAAGGCTTCCTGCAACACCGCATTAGCATTTAATGATAAATAAAGGATCTTAAAAGGCTAAAAATTTAATTGCATACCTCTTTGAACAGTCTAACTAACATTCTAACTAATAGAGATGAAATTGAGACAAAGTGTTTGTGTGTAAGACAGAGAAAACACACACACAGGGAAAGACAAACAGAGAGAGAGAAAGACGAAAGATTACAGTGAGCTGAGCCCGAGAGACAGGGAGGAAGTGCAGCGCACTGCTTCTCCAGCATGAGGCCCATGAGAGGCCAGACTCTGACATAACACAGGAGGCTATTAGGAAGCTGTTTATATAGTGTAAAAAAGAGTTACACCAGATGAAAGAGAAGCCTGTGGGTGGTTGGATGTAATGACACTAATGACGACGGACAGGTTGCAACACTTAACTTACTGTACTGTCCTGTCCAATCGGTCACTGGGATATTGTCAGAGTGTGGACTATGACAAATGAACAAGATGTTAATGGAACAGCTCATTATAAGGAATAGCCATAATTCACTATCCCTGATAGCTGACCTACTCCTTAAACTGTCTCAGCCAAAATTTGCTAATTTAGCTCCAGCAGTTAAGATGCTTTCAAATTATATCTGAAAGATAATATTTACGAGTTGAATGCACTCAAATGATTACGAGAAGTGTTGCCAAGTCTGCGGTTTTCCCACGGAATTGGGCTACTTTAACACTGTTGCCGGTGGTTGTTCTTGATGTCCGCGGGTTGAAACGACCCCAGTAACGTCAGATTTAGCCCCTGAAATACGAATTTACCAGGGGAACCCCAACAAAAAAACATGTATTTTATCCCCCCGAATGCGGGGGGGATAACGGGGGTCCCCCCTTGAAACGCGATTGGGCTAGTTTTGGGCTAGTTTTGAGTAGCAATTGGGCGTTTTTTGTTATGAAAACCTGGCAACCCTGATTGCGAGTGGAAAAACTTGAGTTGGGGACATGTCAGCGTGAAAGCAGAAGTATTTGTAGAAAAGTTAGATTGGCATCTTCTTTCCACCACACTGACATGAATGTAGCCAAGCAAATGCTATTGAGATGAATGGAAATACTAACCAACAGCTCTTTCCAGGTATATCAGAACTCTTTGAAGGGTAGCATATGATGAGCTAGGCTGTCAGTCATGGAATATAGAACATAGAAGACCAGTTGCATATGCTTTTGGTCTTCTGGATCCCAGATGAGAGCAGTTTTTCCATAGTTCTGTTAGATGACTGTTATTCAATACTAGCCTTGGGAGAAATAAGAGCAGCTAAGGTTTAGGTTTCAATCAAGATCGGATTTGGATGGTTTCCAAACATGACTTGGTTATAAGAAAATGGGATATTAACCTTGTTTTTAAACAAGATTTGCTTCACTAAGAACTGTAAGGAGATCTGCTGTACAAAGCAGTGACTTATGTTTTCATTCACATATACAACATTTGCAGTGTTTTTTATTTATTTAGTTTAAAGCAAAACCAAGGGACATATGAGGTCTTTGAGTGTGTTTTTGTTGGGACAACAGAGCCGATTGTGATTGCCTGTGATCTTTCTTTAATCTGTCTCCTCTATCTATATTGAATAGGTCAGTCTTTTTAAGTTTTAATATCGTAAAGGGGCCACATCCAGATAATTAAAACGATCAGACCAGATGTTGAAGTTCATCTTGGTGTTCATATTTTAGAATCATGGAATCATGAATCAATGGATGTTGGCTTTGTGAAGTTTTTTTGTGATACATTTTGTGGAAACAGGGTCTTCAAGGTGAATATTGAGATTTGCTGTCACTTTGCAGCAGTAGTTCTGTTTTGTTTGGACACAGTAGTGTTTGATGATCCCTATCATTCACTTGCGGTTTTCTCCCACTGTTCTTTTTTGCTGATGTTTTTGCTGAAGTCTTGCCATGCTTTGTGTGGACAGACGCAGTCATAGTTGCAAAGATTGTCTTAAAACATTAAACAACTGGGCTGTTAAGGTTACAGACACTCCTGTTAAATGGGCTTCCATGATTTGATATTACAATGGTCACATGACAAAATGAAATTATATAGGTCTTTCGGGCAAAAAGTGTAGATTGATAAAATACTCTAACATAAAAGGTCTTTAAAGTTGTCTTTTTGGCCATTATGCTTTGGCACAGTATCTGTCAAACCAACTAAAACCAAAAGCACAATATGGATTTATTCCTTCATCAAGTCTGTTTTTGCTACATGTTTCGAAGCGAAGCGTGCACTTCATTCAGGGAATCAGATGATCTGGTGTTTTCCATGCCTCAGAATGGCTCAGTTCCTAATGTATCCCTAATGATTTGCCCTTTTTGGAAGTCACTCATATCACAAGGCACTTAGGAGTGTAACGGTACATGTATTCATCCAAAACCATCACGGTACAGACGTTACAGTTTGGTGCATGCAGTCAGACGACGAATAGAGTCAGTCATCAATCTAGTCGATCAATCCAAAAGGGGGTACACGCGTTAATGCAATCCTAACCGTCACAACAGGAAAGACCAGAATTATAGACAACCTATGCACCAACCCAAAAACAAGAGCAGTGAGTCTTCTTGTTTTTAAATCAGCAGTGTGGGAAAGTTTTGAGTTCTATAAATGCAGCAGTTGACTGATTATATATCAAACAATTTTTAAGTTTTATGTTTTATTTTGCCTGATCTCTATTGCAGAATTGCACACAAACTGCATTGCAATAATGTAATTTGTGTGGATTTTTTATGAAGTCTGTAAAGAGGAGAAAATGCTAGGCCAGGCAGTTCTAGCTCACAGTTCACGATGCTCAAAATATTGGAAGACAAATATGTGGGGGTTTATATAAATGCATCTCTGAGAGGAACAGAGCATCTTCAAAATTGTTTTTTAATGGCATTTTCTTTTCCTCTTAAAGTGGTGTTTATAAGCAGCTGCTTTGTTTACAGTGGTAACCAAGAAAACTCTATCGCTGCTGTTCCATAAGTGCTACCTGCTGTCAGAAAAGATATCTGCATTTTCATTCAGCCCCTCTGCTGTTTTTGTTTTGTGCAGGTGTCTTATGTGGCATAATTTCATTAACTTAAAGTTAGACCATTGTGTTTTTGCTTTAAATCCTGAAATTGCACTAAATCAAATAACAACTGCTCATGCTACATACTGTCTGTTCAAAATAAATGAAAATTACATTTCTTGTTATAGTAATCTCGTATCGAACCATGACCCCAAAACCGAGGTACATACCGAACTGTGACTTCTGTGTACAGTTACACCCATACTTGTAATAAAACACTACTGAACACAACTTATACTACACTGATATAAAACCTAAAGAGTATAGACAAAAATACATACATATATATATATATATATATATATATAAACAAAGGATAATCGCAATCTTTGTTTTTTCACTCCTCCCAAATATCCTATCATTTTTAACTTTCAGGTCATGCAGGTTTGGAATGACAGAATTTTTATTTTGAACTATTCCTTTATTCAAAATTAAATAAATGCTGTCACCTTGCATCTGTTGTGAATGTTAATTTTAGTCTGTGTTACCCATGTGGCAAATTGCGCCAGTCCAATGATTCAGGTCAGATTACTCAAGGATTATTGAATTGTGATTTAAGGCAGAAACCTGAGCGTGTGTGTGATCAGACACACAGTGAAGTGGAATAGCAATACCACAGAGAGAGACACAGCCTTACATGTTCCTTCTGATCATTTATCTCCTGAGCTGGGCAGAGACAACCACATTCCCCGAGCCAAACCTACTGCTTTTCCACAGCCTGTCCAATGACTGGCCTGTATTTCATACAGACGTCTCTTCTCCTCTCTAAACAACTGACGGGGAATATGAACAGCTCTCAGAGAAGAGGAAGAGCTCTGGACGACTTCACAGATTTTTGGTTTTGGAGCTATTAAAGAATGACAGATGATGAAAAAAAAGAGCCAGAATTCCCCAGTTATGGCAACGAGTTTAGCAGGAATGCTGATGAGATGAAGCAATGACGGTGGATGCTAAGTACTGGAAAGTATTTACACACATGTGCACACGCACGCTGTATATGAATCAAGCCAGACCTCACACACACGCACACATTTTTTCCTGTCAGAGTTCTAGACAAACCAAAATGGCTGAGTCTAAAAAACAGTACTTTCAATTCCACCATTGCTTCCTAAGAGCATTAGGAGATCAAGCCAAATAGCTAATAACCTTTTTAAAAATGAAAATCTTCGTTTTTTTACACAGAACTGTAATTTTCAGAATTTTTCAGTGTCAGCTCTCACTAGAAACCTTTTCTATCAATGGGCCCATGGTTAAACTGACGCCATGATCTCAGGTTACAGGCTCTTCGCCACATCATCAGCTGCCAAGAATTCATTGTCTTTTCCCTTTCTCTTTCTTAAACACAAGGAAAATTTGATACTCACACCTCACACTTGCATTTACACAGTTAAAACAAGGTTAAGCCTTCTCATTTCCTTCAATCAGATCCTTCAAATCAAAAGCCTAGCAAAAACCCAAATTAAATACGGCTAAAGTTGATGCCATATTTCAGGGTGTTAAAAAGGAAACAGGGCTTTACTGCTTTTACTGGCTTCCCACTGGCTCCGTAGTCTAACTAACTTTTATGTGTCGTTTGGCTTTAAGTTCAAAAACACTCCTGACAGGAAATCCAAAATTTATTTAAGTCTTTTTCTGTCCATAGCGAAAACAAAAATGAGGTGACGCACCATCAGTTTTGCACACTTTCTCACACACGTGATATGTCGTGGCTAAAGAGTGCAAAACTTTAAACACATACTGCACCTCGTAGTTTCAAGACTTTGGTGATGTTTCAGCAGACAGTTTACATTTTGTGACTTTCCTTATGGAACTTGAGGGATTTGTTATGTAATGTGTGTTTCTAAATTCCCACACTCTCCATGATACATTAGAAGTGGTACTTCAGTTCAGCGAGGTTTCGGTATGGACAAGGTTATCTTTAGCAATGCCGCAGAAATAGAAATCATGACTCGCAAAATGTATTGTCACTTGCCATTTTTATTGATTAGCACTGTGTGCAATACTTACAATGTTTTTCTCTGAATATATATTATGTGGAGCTGAAATGTATTTATTTATATTTTATATTTTATTTATTATTTATATTTTTTGGGTAAACTATTCCTCAAAACAAATAAACAAACAAACAAAAAATATTACTTGGTAATGGGATAAGGAAAAAAAAGTAATACAGTTATGCACTACTGTTTGGGGTCAGTATGGTTTTTTGCTGTTAAAAAATTAATACTTTGGATGTATTAAATTAATCAAAAGTGACAATAAAGATATTTACAGTGTTGCAAAAGATTTCTATTACAAATGAATGCTGTTATTTTCAACCTTTTGTTTATTAAAAAAAAAAGAAAAAAAAAATATTTACAAAAATATTGATGCCTAATTGTTTTTCACATTTATAATAATTAGAAATATACCACAGTATTACTGTTTTTACTGTATATTTTGATCAAATAATTGTATTCTTGGTGAACAGAAGACTTTTTTCAAAAATATTAAAGAACAGTTTGTAGTTTGCAGTTTGTAATGTAGCTATTCTTAAATGTAAACAGTCTGCAAAGTTTTTAATCAAAAAAGTGCATGATAAATAAAAATATTGTCACTCAAAAGAAAGAGCTGACTCTGAATCGCCTTAACGAGACATCATATTTTCGAATCTTCTGCCTGTTACTAAATACGAACAGTCTGACCTGCCTACAAACACTTCCGCTAGTTAGTGTGTAGAGAAGCCGCTGTGTTTTGTGCTGTGAAAGCAAGTTTGTTTTGTTTTTATTGCCAAAAGATAATGTGAAGAATCAGTTGTTAAAATTCATTTTTTCCATTATACCACAGCAATGCAGTTCGAACCTTTTGTTGTGTGTTCGCCATTTTACAAAGGACTGCTTCTCTAATCTTGCCTTTTATCTTCTTTGGCTTCTAGTCTTCTTTATTTTTACTAACAAGTGTCTCCGAACCACAACCTGTTAGTACGATTGATATGTTATGTGCACATTTTCAACTGAGTGCTCAAAATAGCAAGTCTTTTTTTGTGCTAATGTGTGATGTACACCTAGAGCAACTTTAGGTTTCCAGGTACACCACAATATTACTGTCTTACTGAAATAGTTCTGATAATTCGCTGTGAACCCACTATTTCCTAAGAATGTGTCGAATAATATAGACTGTCGTTTTTCTATTTACTTTGTGTAATAATAAAAAATGTAGACATATTTTAGTTTACAAACTGTTGTTTCATCAGTTAATCACTCGGCCAGCGTATCCACCAATATTGTTTTGTTAAGTGTTTACAGTTTAGCAGCTAAACTTTAGCTGTGGGCACGATTCACTTGCATAAGTGTTGAATAAAATGTTTTTATGTCATTATTTAAAGAATGGATTGGAGCACTATATGTGAAGATGCATGTTTGTCAATGAGGGTTGCCAGGTTTTCACAACAAAACCAACCCAATTACTATTCAAAACTAGCTAATCGCATTTCATGGGGGGGTCCCGTGTTTAAAATCGAGTTCCAGGGTGTAAAATAAACACTTTTTGTTGGGGTTCCCCTGGTAAATTCGCATTGCAGAGCCTAAATATGACATTATTGGGGTCACTTCAACCCGCCAACATCAAAAACAACCACTGACTTGACACAGATGGTAGCGCTCGCTAAGTTGCTCAAGTACTCCTCTCTGTGCCAATCACAACAGGCTTGGTCGGCTGACCAATCACAGGCAGAGTAGGCTTATGGAAGGGAGGGGTTTACAGACATTACGCTCAGAACTGATTCAAACTAACCGTTTCGAAATCATTGACAAATGACTCTATGTATAAATGTATATTCTGAGAAAATCAGAATGTTTTCTGACATTAGATGCATTTAAACCTGTTGTAGGTGACTCCAATGCAATATTAGGACACTTTATACCCCCAAACCTTTGAGCGGTAGTGTAATCTCAGAATAAAGAAGTGTTAGTATCTCAAACAATTTTGCTTTCTTAAGTAAAATTAACTTTAAAACAAAGCAAAAATACTGATTAAGAAAATGATTTTTGCAGTGCTGTGCTAAGCCAGTTACTCGACTGGAAACTCTGACAAGAAAGATCACTTTAAAACAGCACTGTAGCACACATTCAGCACAACTGGGCCAGAGGGAGAGCAAGAAACAGAGCAATAAGGGAAACACCTCTTTGTCTCCATGAACCAACAAACCAAGATCTCGATGTCATCCAATAATTTGAAGAATTCAGATATGAGCTTCTCACAGTGAGTTCAAGTAAGTACAGCCTTAGGGAGGAACTCCTTATCGGCCTTACAATTCCCTTTCCAGTCCTCCCTGAACACATGTGTGTCAGTCCAGTCTCTGTTATTCCCTCCACAGGAAGAAGAGGCGTGTGTTTAAGGTATCAGGAGACTTCTCTGAAGCAGGCCAGACTACTCTCCTGCTCTCTCTTTCACAGCTGCCACATCACAAGACTCTTAAGTCGAGGTTCACAATGAAAGCACAGAGGCCATTCCAGAAATGAGAGCTGTCATCCATCTGGAAGGCAAAGCTCTAGAGTGATTTCATTTGTACCTCTAAACCGCTCTGTTACTTTAGCACACTGAGCTGTGCGCTCTGGAATTTGCAAACTGTTTATTTCTTTCTTTCTCCGCCACTTTATGTTTTGGAGAGCGTTGCTGGTGGAATGTTAATGACATCATCAAAGCACTCCGAAAGATTCCCAGGCGACAGGTGCCAGGAGATTTCTGGAGCAACCCCACCTGACTAGTGCTCCCCTTTCATCCTCCGCCACGGTGCGACAACACACATACACATACACAAACGGCGCAAAGTGCCACCAAGGCCTGCTGTTTAAGTCTGACAGATGGCCCCCCCAAAAAACAGCGCCCAGTTTCTCATTTGGAGTATTTTTCAATTCATTTGAGACAGCTCAGAGGTCACTTGAGACTCTTGGCTCTAAGCTCGTGCACCGCTCTCATGGCGCTGCCTAAACCCACACTGAACAAACCTGACATCAAAAGAGAGTGTTCAGAAGATTAAAGGCTATCGGTCGGATCCTGAATCAGAGTAATGTACACTCAGTTTCATCAAAGGTGGAGAGAAAGGATTGTATCGGCACAGAGGATGACTGCTGGAGTCCCGTAAAAGAAGTATCACACACAAGTAACACAAAATACAATGAGTAGGGATACGCAAAACTACATTTTTTGAAGTCAGTGTTAAGAAAGCCATGCGTAATAGAATACAGCAATGAACTATTCAGTTCATGAAGCACTGTGAATAATAATGTAAAATGTTTTGAACGTTTGAATGCTTTTTTTTTACGATCTAAATATAAAACAACTAGATAAACATTACCAAAAGAGTTTCCTGTAAGAAACTGTCAAACACACTGTTAAAAAAAAATATATATTTTTACAGAAAAAGACTGTAAAATTGCTACAGTAAAAACAGTTAATTGGTTAACTGTAAGTTACCTCACCATATGTGTAAAAAAAAAACTGTAAATGGTTTAACACTGAATTATATATAATTTTGCTATAAAAATACATAAAATGTATGGGTTTTTATAATTTACATAAAGTTATACTGTATAAATTATATATAATATAATTTACACAGGGATTTTTTTAAGCGATGTAGCCTACCTTTGGATGTTTAGTGTAACATTTTGTGTTAATTAATGTTTATTGCTTTCTTTTAGTGTCATGTGTGTTATCCTAATAGTATTTTGTCTTTCTATGATCCTGTGCACTGTCTATACACTTTATGTTTTATGAACAGGCCATTTACAATTAACTCTGATTCATCATGTGGCTCTCTGTTTCATCACCTGTATTATTATGGTAGTTATTGGTACTTTTTGTAAAATATACAGACACCAATATAGCATTCTGTAATACCGGAAACACTGTCACTGTATTTTTACAGTGAATATTTGGCATAATTTAACAGGTTTTTACAGTGCATGACAAAATCAGAACACTAATGAATACCTCATGGCTAAAAATATTAAAAATAAAAAGTACATATATAATAAAAAAATCTAGATTGACCTAGTTGACCTTAGTCAGTTCTTAGATGACTAGTCGACCATCTTGACCTATTTTTAACAAAGAAGAGTAACGCAAACATCCATGCATGTGTGGGTGACTTAAATCAAGAAGCCAAACAAGCAGCAATCTGACTAATGACAAAATGGAGGATTATTTATTTACAATAGGCTTGTCATTTCCATTCAGTTTTCCAGATGTTTCTGTACTTCCTGATGAGCTGGACTAATGATGTCAGAATTACAAAAGAATAAAACAAGCCATCTCATATCTCAGCAGTGGAATAAATTTGTAAAAGAACACTTCATGTGCAGTTTCAGAGGCAAATACGTCAGCGAATGAAATTTCAAAAATAATTATCGTTACCAACAGGTTTTCCAGAACACTCCCCGTACGCCAATGGTCAACTAGACAGATAGTCCCGCCCCTTAAACACACACCATTTGTTGAGTTGATGTTGCTATGTCAGCCTGGGCAGATCAAACAAACAAGACTCAAACAAACAAAGCAATGTTTTGAAAAGCAACACAAGAGTTACATTGTTTACACTTTTCAAGGGAAATCAGCCCTTCGATGGCTTACCTAAGCACATTCTTCTGGGATTGAAGAAAGAATTTTAAATTTCATGCTTCACCTTTAAAGACACAACTTACCTATCCACAAGCCCAAATAATCTCCTTGTATATTGCGCTAAGCCTCAATGAGTAGGAGGATCTTGCTAATTTCAGGCTTCCTGCAACAAACTAGCTTTAGCTGCAGCAACAGCTTGTGCCCCTGCTGGAAAACTAAGGCACAAGCTCACGGTGAACCTCCCACTCACTTCACACTTAGCAGGGGTTCAGACCTCACAGTGCGCAACTGCCCTACTGAGCTCCACGACAGGCTATGCACCAATGAGCTCTGAGCTCCATCCTCTGCTGTAGAAAGAACATGAACGTGTCAGTGAGGACACTGTGAAGTTTATATGTTGCTGTCTATGTTCAGAATGTAGTTGCAAACAGAAACTGGGTTTAAAGTGATAGTTCAGCCAAAAATGAAAATTCTATCATCATTGATTTAAAGTCCAGGTAACTAAAATTTTGAAGGTCCAAAAAGGTCATAAAGGTGTTGTTAAAGTAATCTATTTGAAACAAGCAGTTTAATCCAAGTCTTTTGAAAGGATTTGATGGTTTTATATGATGAACAGATTTAATTTAGGCTTTTATTCACACACATATACATGAACCACATATCATATAGTAAACATGGAAGCTTGTGTGTGCATCAGACTAGAACAAACCTCACTGGTTCTTGTGCATCACACACTCACATTTGAGCTTCCGTGTTTCCCATACGTGTTGTGTTCTACGTACGTGTCATTTGTTGTGAATAAATGGGAGTAAAAGCTTATGTTAAATCTGTCCATTATATAAAGTGATCATATCTTTTCCCATTTTTCTCCATATAATGGACTGCTATGGTGCCCCGATTTTAAAATTCCAAAATGCAGTTTAAATGCAGCTTCAAACAATCCCAAATGCGGTTGTAAACGATCCCAGCCGAAAAAGAAG
>JAHKKF010525691.1:0-16021 GCA_019740295.1 Labeo calbasu
TTAAATTTGAGGCAGATCGGACATTGTATGCCTGAATTATAACAACTTCCTGCTTCATGGCGAAACATCAAAGTTTGTCAGGCCGCCACAGACACGACCTTCAACGAAAACTCAAGATCTTTGCCATTTAACGTCACAAAGAGCTTTAGATTAGACTGACCGAATTTGGTATTGATCTGTTTAAATCTCTAAGAGGAGTTTGTTTAAATAAAACACCTGAAATGACAAAAAACGGCACAAAACGCGCCAAGAAAATTCAAAATAACAGACTTCCTGTTGGGTTTCGGACTTCGTACCGCAAGACTATTTTTTTATGGGTATTGGTGTGTTACACGTGTCCACCAAATTCTGTACATGTATGTGAAACATAGCTCAAGGGGCATTTTATAGGTGGCGCTATCGAGCCATTTTGTCACACCCACTTCTGAAACCTATATCAGATGTACATTTTCACCACTTTTGGCATGTGTGCAAAGTTTCATGAGTTTTCGAGCATGTTTATGCCCTCAAAAATGCGATTCATTTTGGAAAAGAAGAAACTGAGCAATTCCAACAGGGTCAGTTTCTTGCACAGACCGACCTCAGTGTATCGTCAGGAGCCATGGGTATTAATTTTGTTTATTACTCCCAGAGATGTTCAGTTACTGAATTGCATTTTATTAATTACCAAGGACCACAGTTTCAGCTAAATCTTCTTCACTGTTCTATTGCAGAAAAAAAAATCACCTACATCTTAGATGACCTAAGGGTGAGTAAATTAACAGTTAATTTTCATTTTCGGGTGAGCTGTTCCTTTAAGTACACTCCAGCATTGTAACAAGCACACGGTCTACAGACTGAAACAGCTCGTTTTACCTGCTTGGTCGCAGCGTCAGAGAGATTCCTCAGGGTCCACAGGCAGTTCTGTGTCAGACGCTGACTCGAACCTGTGAGATGTTGGCCGAGAGCCTGCATACCTCCTGCCAAATGGAGAGAAAAAGGCTTAGAGTCCATATTTATCGGACTTAGCCACAAAAAAAAGAAGAAAGGACAAAACTATCCAGCTACACAACCCGCTCTAAAAAGAAGAAGGCTGTATTTCTCCATGGATTAGCCATTGTCTGCCAAGGAGAGAGAAATGTCTTTTGGAGTCTGTGCAGATAAACTAAAAGCCACATGGCTTAGGAAGATAAAAAGAGGGAAGGAGATTAGGAGTCATCCTTGAAAACTGCCTCTCATCCAGTGTTGTAACTACCTGATCCTCAGCGCTGAGCGTCGAAGCCTCATGTGGGAAGAGGACATAGTCACGCCATAACTGTGAAGACTTTTATGAGATCAGCTTTGGCAGGCATGCTAGTGTGAGATATTTGAGACCCGCAACCTTTCTCGTTGTATATCTAAGTATTAATTCGCTGAAAGGTCAGCGTTAATAAAGTAACATCCATATGGCGACGGCATGACTGCCGTGAAGCGGTTCTGACAGGAGGTTTGATAAAGGTGGGTTTTTACATAACCCGCACTTGTAATATTAGTTTTAATGGAAAATCGACTTTAGTTGAGTTCAGTGGCTAAATAATGTATTTCTGGGACTCTATTAAAGCAGTTTAACACACATGCTGCTGAAATGTCGAGTCATTGTGTTCATATAGATGATGCAAATTCAAATTTGACTTGTAATGTGTTCCTTTCTCTCCTTAAAAAATTTGGCACTCTCCAACGTCTTTCATGGTCATAAAAACTTGAAAATATTAGTCATGGAACAGTAATAAAAAGAAAAATTACAGTGATTTTTTGGTGATTTCTGGTCACGCTGTGCAAAGCTCAGAAAGCTGAATCATCCATTGATTTGCACTCAAATCCCAGTTTTGTTTTACTCACCCTCAAACCATTCTAAGTGTATAAAACTTTCTTCTTTCAGACAAACATGATTGGAGTCATATTAAAAAATGTCCTGGCTCTTCTGTGCTTTATAATGGCAGTGAATGGGTGTTGAGATTTTGTAGTCCAAAAAAGTGCATCCATCCATCATAAAAAGTGCTCCACATGGCTCCGGAGGTTAATAAATGTCTTCGCGTTTGAAGCTAGAGATTACGGTTTATAAAGTTTTAAATATATATATATATATTTTTTTTACACAAACCCATCGATTCGCTTCAGAAGGCCTTTATTAACCCCCTGGAGCCATGTGGAGCACTTTTTATGATGGATGGATGCACTTTATTGGACTTTAAAGTCTCAACATCCATTCAATGCCATTATAAAGCTTGGAAGAGCCAGGATATGTTTTAATATTCATCTGAAAGAAGAAAGTCATATACACCTAGGATGGTTTGAGGGTGAGTAAATCATGGGGCAATTTTCATTTTTGGGTGAATTGTCCCTTTAAATAGATGTGACAGTAAATACATTTATAATGTTCTGAAAATAAATAAAATAAAATAAAATAAAATAAAAGTTGTTGTTTTAAATTTTCTTTTGAATTTATAATGTTCTGAAAAAATAATAAATAAAATAAAATAAAATAAATGTTGTTATTTTCAATCAATAAATACTTGATGAATAGAGTTAATCTTAAAAAAAATGTATCATGTTTTTTTTACAAAAAAATATTAAGCAGCAAAACTTTTCAATAGTAATAATAAAAAGAAATAAGCAGCAAATCAGCATATATACGATTTTTGAAAGATTGTGTGAACTTGAAATCTACAGTAATGATGCTGAAAATTCTGCTTTCAATCAGATAAATAAATAACATTTTAAAATATATTCAAATATAAAAGATATTTTAAATCACAAAAATATTTCACAGTAATACTGTTATTATTATTATTATTATTATTATTATTATTATTAAGCTCAAAATAAATGCAGTCTTTGTGACCATAAGACTTCTTTCAAAAACATTTTAAAAAATCTTGTCAACCCGAAAGTGTTTTACAGTATTATCATAAATGGAAATCATCCACAGCAATCTCAGAAATACTTAATAATGTAATAATCATGAATGACAGTAAAAGTCATGGAAATTAATTCATCCAAAAGTAGAGAAAAATACCCCAAAATCCCCAACACCCTCAGACAAAGAACCTAGAGAAAATCTGAAGCAGAAGAAATGAGATGGAGCTTATGATATTAAAGGAAAATGACACAAAAATGCCCAAGAGACCAGTCCTTGGGAATGAAAGAAAAGAGATAAGAACATTTCTCTAGGGTCTAGGAATAATAAAGTGAAACAAAGGACAAAAAGCGAGCTAAAAGAAGAACGTAACGCACACATTCACTCACCAGCGTCAACAATAGCCGGCTTGTTGCTTGGACAGACAGAAAGCACCTTCAGGACTCTGCTGGTGGTCCACAGGAGCTTCTCATAGTTGTAGTTTCTCATAATGAACACCAAACTCTCCGGCCCTCCATTTGCCAGAATGATCAACTGTAAAGAGAGAAAAGGTACATGGATTAAGGCCAAACTGTACTACGATCTCAGTCTCTAATAAGGCACTGTATTCTCAGTGGTGATACAGCACCTTGCTCTCCTGATTGCCATAAGACAGCAGCTGCAGGCAGTCTGTGGTGATGGCCAGGAACTTGGGGTTGGTCTTTTTCAGAAGAGGGACCATCCTTTGCAGTCCATCGGCCAGACGCACTGCCATCTTGGCTCCTTCCTGGTGCAATAACAGGTTGTGTAACGTGGTAATGGCGTAGAACAGCACCGACTCCATAGGGGAACTGAAGAAAGAATAAAATATTTGAATAATTTTCAAAATCATACAGATTTTAAGATATGATGATCCCCGTGTGAAAGACACAAATCCTAAAATATAACAGCAGCTGCATATTTACATGTATGCAGACATTTTTATTGCGTGTGTAATAGTGAGCATGATAAGTTAAAAATGTATTTGTTTCCACAATTTAATCAGCTTTCATATCCTTTGTTGCACAAAAACATATATTATCTAAAAAAAACATTTACTGTCTAAGTTAATTACGCATCTTTCTGTTCAGTATATAAGAATAAAAAAGGCGAAAGGCAAAAACACAAATGCAATTTCTGAATACATGGAAGGAACAAAAGATTTAACATTATTAATAATACAAAATTATACAAAAAAACATTATTAATAATACATAATACATACATAATTTTTCTAAATACTAATTTAAAAAAATTATTTATTTAATTTCTTTGATCGACTTATTAATATTAATTATTAAACTAAATAAAATATTAAATTATGAAAAGATATGATATGATATGATATGATATGATATGATATGATATGATATGATATGATATGATATGATAGACTAAAAAGTTATCAATTTTCACATTGCAGGAAAGGATTATTATTATTATTATTATTTATTAATTATTAACAGTCAATTAAAAATGTTTATTATTTAAACAAAATATCCAAATTAAATGTTGTAGATAGTAATATAGATCATATATTATAATAAACAGTTAAACTTTATTATTAATACAATGATTATTATTGTTTATGAATAAATATTATATAAAAATAAAACATTATTCAAATAAATATAAAAAATATCTAAAATATATATATTGTTATTATAGATATTAAAATNATTTAAACAAAATATCCAAATTAAATGTTGTAGATAGTAATATAGATCATATATTATAATAAACAGTTAAACTTTATTATTAATACAATGATTATTATCGTTTATGAATAAATATTATATAAAAATAAAACATTATTCAAATAAATATAAAAAATATCTAAAATATATATATTGTTATTATAGATATTAAAATATAATACATTTCAATAACAATTTATATAGAACTACTCGCAACAATTGCTTTTGATTCATACTGTTAAAACGCATTGTTAATAATACATATATAATAATATTCTTAATATTATTATATTTATTATATTATATTATATTATATTATAGAATAAAAAAACTCAATTTTCACTTTGCATTAAATATTATAGAAAATATTATATAAAATAAACTAAATGCTATATATTTTTTCAAATAAAATAATAATAATAAATAAATATCTAAATTACATAGTGTTATTATAGATATGTGACCCTGGACCACAAAACCAGTCTTAAGTAGCACAGGTATATTTGTAGCAATAGCCAACAATACATTGTATGGGTCAAAATGATCGATTTTCTTTTATGCCAAAAATCATTAGGATATTAGGTAAAGATCATGTTCCACTAAGGTATTTTGTAAATTTCCTACCGTAAACGTATCAAAACGTAATTCTTAATTAGTAATATGCATTGCTAAGAACTTCATTTAGACAACTTTAAAGGCAGTTTTCTCAATTTTTTGTATTTTTTTGCACCCTACAGATTTTCCCTATCTTAACAAACTGTATATCAGCTTATTTATTCAGATTTCAGATGATGTATAAATCTCCATTTCCAAAAATTGACCCTTATGACTTGTTTTGTGGTCCAGGGTCACTTATCAGAATAACAAATTTCAACAGCAATTTATAGAAAACTATTCGCAACATTTGCTTTTGATTCCATACTAATAAAATGCATTCATTAATATCTTGTACATAAATATTTTCCTGATATTTTCCTCAGAGCCCTAGTGTCCTGAAAACTGAATAGACAATGTGCAAAGTAATATATTATTTATTGTTTACATTTACTTTTGCAGTTACAGCTCAAATTAGGCTGTTCTCGATTAGAGAACTAGCAGAAAATCAGGCTATCAGGATGCACAAACAAACAGCGATGTTTTCACAGAGCTACAGAAAAACCAACCTACAAATGGCTTACTTACAGTCGTCAATGCATATTAAACTAGAACATAAAAGTGTTTTCACATCAGAAAAATTACACACTTCACCTTCAAAGATCTAAACTGCTATCAGAGAGGTTGCATGCAGCAATCTTTAAGATATCATACTTGAGCAAGACATTAAACAAGCAGACTGTTCCTGTAAGTTAATATGGTGATAGCGTGTCAAAGTTGCAGCAGCCCTGGTTGCACGGTCATAAAGATCCTGCTCTACTCTATTATCTCAACATCTGCTGCAAATAGGCTTTCTGACAGAGCAAATTTCCCATCAGAGTCCAAATATATCTCTCTGCTATAGCTCTCATTGCAGCGTAGTGGACGCTTTCATATACAGAGACAGAACTGAACACACCATCCTTCTTTAGCTTTGCTTACTCACAGCGTTCTTCAGGTTAGCAGATAAAGTGAGTGCAAATTAATATGCACCACAATGAGGGAAGAGCTAAAGGCGTTCACCAAGCTTAATACGACGTGGAAAGAAAACGGCAGGTTGGCCAGACCAGAAACGGAAGGATTATGGCTTTCCTGCTGGCCATCTTAAAACCAGCATGTTTCCATGCCGGTCCAGGCTGGTTAGTGCTGGTTTGGTGATGATCTAGCATGGTCCGACTAAGGGCTCTCAAAGGAGCTGCAAGTGTCCATCAAACGTTTGCCACTATTCAACCGAAACCATTTGTCTGTCCATGTACAGTCAAGGGACTAATTAAAACAGGAAAGCATTAGACCGTCAATGTATCTGTCATTCACCATTTATCTAATATTACAGATACATAAGTCAACACTGGGTATCTGCATTTTCAAAGACAGCTGATGTACTGTAGATAAAAATGTGATATTTATTAGTTCATTCTCTGAGATGGTTTAATCAACATTTTACATAAAAACACAATTTGGACCAAACAGCGATTTTTACGAACAGATATTTAATGCAAAAACCTATCGTTCAAATAGTCAAAACAAGTTCTACAATTACTGGTTTCTTATAAGAATATTTAATCTTTTTTTTTTTTTTATTTTGTTACATTTTAAGTGTATTTCTATATTATTTTTCTTTCATTTATTTCAACAAATTAATGTTAATCAAATTAACTTAACCCTTCATCTTAAGGTGTCCTTGTTACAAGTACTTACTATTATAATATCAAAAAATTATGCATAATTACATGCAAGTAATCCTAACCCTAACCAAGTACATGTAGTTAATTAATATTACTCAGTACTGTATAATTACACTGTAACAAGGATAACTTAAAATATAGTGTAACATATATATATATATATATATATATTATATTTAACTTTAACATTGATTATATATATGTATAGGTCTTAAAAATTCCTTCATAATTTATTATTACCCGTCATTTTAATTTTCATATTTTAATTATAATAACACATTTAATTGCTTTTATTTTTGTTTACATTTTCATTGTTAATCATGAACCTACAGGACTACAGCGCAGTGTTTAAAAACAACAAAATACTAGGCTTGCGTAAACAAACAAACAAACAAACAAAAAACATTTCTCGGTTTTAATAGATTCTTATTTTGATGAACCATTATTGATTCTTAAATCCCAATCGATCTCTTGGTCTATGCTGTTTTCAGTTGATGAATGAACAGTACAGTGCGTCTTCCTTCCAATAAATAGCAATAGGCTAGGCTTTGCATTACTTTTGATATGAAACAAAGTCTTAGATTTCAAATTTTGTCCATTACATTGGGAAATTCAAGCAATAAAATAATAAAAAATTTTGGCGTAATAGATTGTTGTAACGTCTGTGTACTCGCCTGTGCGTAATTAAACGCACAGGAAAACATTTGTGATAGTTTAGTTTTTGTTCTGTATCCTGTGCTCTGCTGCCAGACTGGAGCGCTCGCTACAATTTACAATACATCACCCTCAGTGTAATCTGTCAAAGTGATGGACGGCCTTCAGATTATTCCGTCACTGATAAAAAATTCTGTCAATTATCTTAGTAATTGCATTATATATTACACAGTCAATAAAACATCTAATCAAATAAGACACATGAAACAAGTACATCTAAATATTTACCAAGAGAAATAGAAAAAAACACACATTCAGTATTTGCTATTATGCTTGTTAATTTGCTCGTTTTATTTTGAAATTAGTTTAGTTTTCAGGGTTTTTTTTCTTCTCTGGTTTTTTTATGTCGATTTAAGTTTTTTTTTTTTTTTAATTTGTAAATTTTTATTTGAGTTTTTTTTAGTACTTCAGATAAACTAAACTAAAATGAATTTTAATGAAATAAAAAAGGTTAAGAGTTTAGTTATTATTTCAGTTATTGTTTACTTTATTTTTATTTTATTTACTTATTTAAAGTAACGTTTTATCAAGAAATGCTTTATTTTATAATTGGGGTTCAGAAGTTGTCAGTCTGATTCTCATGAGAGAATCGGTTTGGTGCTCACACTGCACATAGTGTGACTCATTAAATATAACTATAAAATATTAATAAAAGTAATAATAGTATTATTGCACTATTTATTTAGTTTAATTTTTCTTTTTTCTTTGCAGAGTGAACATGCAAAGAAGATCAAACACCCTTAACAAAAAAGGTAAAACAGCGATATAGGACAATTTTGAAGTTGAGGGAGAACATGAGATAGGAGTTTTTCGACATACCCTAACTGTCGTGACCCAGAAAAAAAACAGAGTTCAGGCAGAGTAAACTGCATTTTGGAAGTTCAAACCCGGGGCACCATATCAGTCCATTATATGGAGAAAAATCCTGAAATGTTTTTCCTCAAAAAACACACTTCTTTTACGACTGAAGAAAGAAAGACATAAACATCTTGGATGACAAGGGGGTGAGTACTTTACATGTAAATCTTTGTTTTGGAAGTGGACTAAACCTTTAACTTTGAACGTATTTTTATAGGATTTTTCATCATTTTCACACTTAAAATATGCAAGCTTTCGTTTAGCTGGTTGCTGGCAAATAAGTACAGGTATATGCACAGTCGGTTTAAGCGCTGCTGAATATGTCAGATGTCTGTTGCTCTGAAACCTGCGCGTAGCCTAGATTTATGCTTTCAGTTTGAATAAAAATGTTATACAGTGTTAGAGTTTGTCGATCTAAAACAGTGATTGTTCAATAACAGCTGTGAACCATGTTGGTATGCAAATAAGCGGTCTGAACTTATTTACCCAGCACATTTTTTATTTTGTTTGCGCATGTGCACTCCCACAACACCCCCGTTTATAATTTTAGTTTTAGTTAATGATACCCACATGGCGATCAAGTCTATACATTACTATTTTCACTGATATTCTGGTTGGCATGAAAATGTCACAATGCAGAAGTAAAACTCAGATGTGCAAATTAGTCATGCATACACTGACCTAAGCATGCGCACTAGTGCGGGGATGCCGCCCGATTTGAAGATGGCTAGCAGGCCCTCGCGCTGGTGTGAGAGGCTGTGCAGGACGCTGGCAGCGCAGCGCGCCGTCTCCAGGTCTCCGGTGTTCTGCATGGCTCTCACCACGGCCGACACCATCTGAGGAGACTGCATGAGCACGCGGCGAGACGCCTCCTTCCGCGTAAGCTGGTTCACAATCAGTGCGGCCTTGTTTACCACCACCTGCAATGGTAGACATCTTAGATGTCAAAAAATACACTTTTACATGCAGTGTATCTGCTGAATGTTGTAAAATTTGCTGCAAAAAGTGTCAAAACTGATTTGGAGAAATGTTGCATTACATCATTTGCTCACCAATGGATCCTCTGCAGTGAATGGGTGCCGTTAGAATGAGAGACCAAACAGCTGATAAAAACATCACAATAATCCACAAGTAATCCACACCACTCCAGTCCATCAATTAATGTCTTGTGAAGCAAAAAGCTGCGTGTTCTAAGGCATTTTAACTTTAAACCGTCACTTCTGGACAAAATACAAGTGTCAAAATAATCCATAATTATGCTTCCTCCAGTGAAAAAGTCTATTCCATGTTGTCCTGCCATATCGAAATCCACCAACATGCTTATTTAGAAAAGTTTTGGCCTGTAAATGGTGCGTGATCTGTGCATACAGTGCTGCTTGAAAGTTTGTGAACCCTTTAGAATTTTCTACATTTCATAAATATGACCAAAAAGTTCGTCAGATTTTCACACAAGTTTTTAAAATTGACAAAGAGAACCCAATCAAACAAATGAAATGAAAATATATACTTGGTCACTTATTTATTATGAAAAATTATCCAGTGTTTAATATTTGTGAGTTGCAAAAGTATGTGAATCTCTAGGATTAGCAGTTAATTTGAAGGTGAAATTAGAGTCTATCTGTTCAGAAGTGTTTTCAGTTAACAGGATGACAATTAGGTGTCAGTTTATGCCCTGTTTTATTTAAAGAACAGGGATCTATCTATAAGTCTGATCATAAGGGGATCTCTGAGGACCTCAGAAAAAGAGGTGTTGTTGTTGCTCATCAGGCTGGAAAAGGTCACAAAACCATCTCTAAATAGTCTGGACTTCTCAAATCCACAGTCAGACAGATTGTGTACAAATGGAGGAAATTCTAGCCCACAGATACCCTCCCCAGAAGTGGTCAACCAACAAAGATCACCCCAAAGCAAGATGTATAATAGTTTCCGAGGTTGCAAAGAACCCCGGGATAACTTCTAAGCAACTAAAGGCCTTTCTCACATTGGTTAACGTTGAAGTTCATGAGTCCATCATCAGTAGAACAATGAACCATGGTGTGCATGGCAGGGTTGCAAGGAAAAAGCCACAACTCTCCAAAAAACTGTTGCCTGTCTGCAGTTTGATAAAGATCATGTGGACAAGTGAAATGTTTTGTGGACGGATTAACCCAAAATACAATTTTTGGTTTAAATAAAAGTGTTATGTTTGGAGAAAGTAAAACACTGCATTCCAGCATTAGAAGAACCTTATCCCATCTGTGAAACACAGTGGTGGTAGTATCATGGTTTGGGCCTGTTTTGCTGCATCTGGGCCAGGAAGACTTGCCATTATTGAATAAATTCTTGAATAAATTATACCAGCAAATTTTAAAGGAAAACGTCAGGACATCTGTCCATGAACTAAAATCTAAAGAGAAAGTGGGTCTCTTTAGCAAGACAACAACCACAAGCACACACGTCATTCTACCAAAAAATGGTTAAACAAGAACAAAGGTAATGTTTTGGAATGGCCGTGTCAAAGTCCGGACCTTAATCCAAATAAAATGTTGTGAAAGGACCTGAAGCAAGCGGTTTATAGGAGGAAACCCACCAATATCACAGAGTTCAAGTGTTTCTGTACTAAAGAATGGGCTAAAATTTCTACAAGTCGTTTTGCAGGACTGATCAGCAGTTACAAACTAAATTACTGATTACTCCTTTGAAAAGTAATCAAAATACTGTTCTGATTACTTTATTTTAAAAGTAATTAGTGACATTACTATTTGCGTTACTTTTTCTGTATATCCACGGAATTTACGTGAAATAGTAAGTTTGTGTGTTGCCTAACATCCCAGCATAAATGCTTCCGATAAAATATTTGTTATTAAAGCATCAACATTCACAAACCATTTTTAATTAAAAGCACTAGACTGCTGCGTGTGGTTGCAGAATGCACTGCAGAATGCTAAATAAAGGATAAATAAATAAATAAAACTCTGCAAACACGCCATAAATACAAACTCTGCCTATGCCTATTTTATGTTTAGATAGTTCTATTTTGCGGGAGTCCCGCAAATCATTTTATTCTATCGCATCTCGCACACACGAGTCTCTGCCCACCCGCACTCGCCCATCAAGTCTTGTCCCACACCGCTCTCCGTTGCGTCGAGTCAAGCGGGAGTGCAGGTCTCTAATCCACTGCCACTGGACTCGACAACATAAGTTGATGCATTGCTCTCCGCACCCGGTATGTTCTCAAGAAGTTTAAATGTGCTGTGCTGCCCTTTCAGGTGTTTCAAATTGAATGGGGAGTTTTTCACGGTTGAAAAGGTTTTCTTTTCCTCTAATTGATAACACAGAATACTGTTCTTGGCTTTGACAGAAAAAAAATTAAATAATGATTGCATTTCCTGCCACAGAACATGTACTTTCCTCTCTCCATGCTGACTTTATTTTCATTGGTAGTATCTGCCTCACAGGCGCTTACCAGTCAAAGTAGGTCTCAGGTAGAGGATGTCGCGTGTGCAATCTAGATGATAAAACACATTCTGTCTGCAAAGATGTAACGCAGCAGTAATGCATACTTGTAAACGCATGCTTGTAAACGCATGCTTGTAAATGCGTTAAATTACTTCCTTACAAAAAATAATAAAAAATAATCAAGTACAAAGTAATGCATTTCTGCCCAACACTGGTTACAAAAAACGTTACCTGTAGTTATTGCTTCAAAAAGAGGTTACAACAGATACTGAAAGCAAAGATTTACTTTTGCACCTCACAAATATTGGATCAAACACTGGATCATTTTTCTCAATAACTAAATGACAAAGTATATATTTTTGTCTTGTTTGTTTGATTGGATTCTCTTTGTCAACTTTAACCCTTTCACTGGTGAGTTTAAATATTCTATCTGACCCCTCAGTTTTTTTAGATGACCGTTATTTTAGAATGTTCCTTTTATTGTTTCCATGGCGACGCGTCATGATTGTCACGTCACACACCGCAGCCACTATGGCGCTGTATGACAGACGTATCGCTTTTATTTCGTTTTTTATTCAAAATATTCACACACTTGCTTATCATGTCTTCAACTATCTGATATTCCAGATAGTGATCTGGATCGTGATCTATAACGTGAGATGGGCGCCGCCATGTTTGTTCGCGCTGCCGTTCAGAGAGTCCTGTCAGCCGGATTTACAGCACGTAAATTCACCAGTTTCTCCCGAAATACATGCAAGTAAGTGGCTGGTGAACTGGAAAAGGAATGGAGTGAATTATATCGTTACTTACACTAGGTGTATCTGATTTGAATCAAACACGTCGGCAAATTATACTTGAATGGACTGTTATTGTTGCTTCCATAGACATCCGTGTGTATTTTACAAACTCTAAATGTATTGTTTTGCTAGTACTTATGTGTATTTAAATGTCTGAAACCTAAAATAAACGTTATGTGGTTGAAAACACTGCATAATTATATGACAAGCGCAGCGCACGTCTCTCTCTGGCTCAGCGCCAGCCAACGCGCGAAAACGCAGTTTGAATTTGGCAGTTGCGTGACGTCACCGAACGTTCTAAATCCCATATGTGGGACCGTAGTCCCAGGGGCACAGAAATATGAATCCTATATGTCGGACCGTACCCCTCAAAGGGTTAAGGACTTGTGTGAAAATCTGATGATGTTTTGCATTATATTTATGCAGAAATATAGAAAATTCTAAAGGGTTCACAACTTTCAAGCAGCACTGTATTTTTTTACCTGATTCAGAGAAGATGACTTTTTCACTGGAGAAAGCGTTATTATTTTGACGGCATCCATTCACTGCAGAGGAACCATTGGTGAGCAACTGATGTACACTGCCCTCCAAAAGTTTGAAAACACCCCTGGCAAAGTGTGGTTTTGGACGATATCAGCATAAATCCTTATCATTTTTTGGTGCAAATACACTGAAGTAACTTTACATTATCATCAATAATAATAGCAATAATAATTTTCATTTTGATTACATAATAATGGCAAAATATAGATGTCATGTCAGCTGTGATGCCTGGCTACTGGTTTAAACTTGGCCCAGTTTTTTTTTTTTTTTTTTTTTTTTTTAGATTTTTGGTTCAGCACACCTTAATAGCTTCAACAATTGATTGGCAATTAATGTTTAGAATACAATGAATTTAGGCCCAGATTATGCAGAGCTGTAATAGCTGCTAATGGTGGATTTTTTGATGAATCGAAAATTTAAGTTTTTTCTATGTATAAACTGTTTATGTAATAAAATGTTTTTGTAGTTTGTGTTGTCCCTTATCAGTGCAAAATCATCACAAATTAAAAAGGATTCATGCCAATATTGTCCAAAACCCAATTTTTCTAGGGCATTTCCAAACTTTTGGAGGGCAGTGTAATACTGATGTTCTACAAATCAGTTTTGATAAAGAAACAAACTCATTTACATCTTGGATGGCCTGAAGGTGAGTAAAAGTTCAGCAAATAATCATTTTTGGATTAAGTGTTTTTTAAGGAACCATTTTTCACAGTTGGTGACTCATCACAGTATTAAAATTGCTCAATGTACATAAAATTGTAAAATATGTTCTTAAAATAAACTGTAAACTGTTAATATGCAAAAACATGCAAAAATATGCTAAATTATTCAATGGCATGACTAGAAAAATAAAGAAATATGGTTTCTAAATGTTTTTAGACTCAACTCAATGGTTGCATGGTCTTCGCAGCTGGTAATTTAACTTGGAAAACAGATCATATCCTAAAGTTGTTTTTCACATCATATCGTAGCACATTTCAGTCTTTTATTTCACTTTATTCCCTCTTTCTCCTTCCACATTTCTAGTTCGTCCTGTGAGATTATTTTCCACCTTGCAGAAGAAAAAGGGTAATGGAAAGTTTCATCTCATATTATCACACGCGCTCCCCGTCTTATTCTAAGAGAATGACAGCTACTGCCTCAAAATGTTTGTAATTTTACTCCAGATCACTTAGGATATCAGCTCACGTGGGATATCAGCAGAACGGACACTGTACCGTTTTATCTCACTTCCTGTTCAGCGATTTTAAAAAGATTTTTAATGTGATAATTGCATGTGTATTTTTATTTGCACCTGGTCCTCGTCGGCCAGCAGTTTGGTGAGCTCTGGCACGGCGCGTGTGGCCAGCTCAGCATCATCCTGGTAGTTGATGAGATGGACGATGGCTGTTTTGAGGAGCTGCGAGGGTTCGGCCAGTCTCTGCACATTGGTGGGCTGGTCTGGATTGCTCTGCGCGGTGAGCACCGTCTCTCCCTCCACTAGCGTCTCGGGGAACATGGCCGCACGTACTCGCTGGGCTCGAGTTAGACTGTACTGAGCCTCGATATCTGAGTGCAGATGAAGAAAAGGTCATATTAAACCAACAAGCCACTCAAGATGATGCATTACAATAATATTTAAAACACTTTTTGCTCAGTAATATCACTAATTTGACAGCATTGATACAATTAAAGAAGAACTGAATTGAACTGAATGACACTAGTTGAAGCAAACTGAAACTTTATCGAAACTGTTCATCAAATTTATTACATATATGTTTAAGTTTGCATCACTGATTCTTTTACTTTCCTATTTAATGTGCAGCTGCTTTGAAATAATCTCCACTGTTTAAAGCACTCTATAAATAATGGTGACATAACTGATATGAGGTGTTTTTACTTTAAAAAAATCACTGTAAGTAACTTACTGATATTATGAAAAGGTAGTGAAAATTGTAAACAGACTAAATGTTTAATAAATAATTAACATTACAAATAAACATTAAAATATTTGTTAAATATATTAAATGTAAAGTGTGCTATTTGTATGATAATATGTCCCATAAAGTGTAACAATGTGACTCAGAAACACACTCCAGCTTCACATAATAATAAATAAATAAATAAAAAATAATAAATGTTATTATTTTTTTAATTAAAATATTACAATAATTGCTCCTTCCATTAACTAATACTGTATATTATTATTATTATTATTACTATTATTATTTAAATGATCTTTTTGAGCCAGTGTTCAACTTTTTGGGACTTTCTGTAATTTTTTTAAATAAAAAATATTACATTAGTTGCTTTTCCACCAATTAAGGTATTATTATTATTGTTGCTTTTATTATTATTATTATTATTATTATTATTACGGAAGTGACATTTCCGAGCCAGTGTTACACTTTTTGGTACTTTCTGTATCAAACTTCAACTCCACATAATAATAATAACATAATAATAACAACAACAACAACAACAACAACAACAATAATAATAATAATAATATAAAATAATGTTTTTTTTATTTTAAAACATTACATTAGTTGCTTCTTCCACCAATTAATGTATTATTATTATTATTATTATTATTATTATTATAAAAGTGATGTTCCCCTTCAGTCGTTCCACTACGACGTTACATATGGGAACTCGCCTGAGTGACCAATCGCCTCTGAGCTTTACAGAAAAGGCCAATGAAATTGGCGAGTGGAGCTTGCGTGCAACGCCACTCCCCCGTACATACGGGTATATAAGATGGCGGCGCGCATCCACTCATCA
>JAHKKF010525693.1:0-11070 GCA_019740295.1 Labeo calbasu
TATATATAAGTATAATAATATCTTAATGGTACTAAGTATATATTAAAAAAAACAATTTCAAGATTTGTGAATAGTATGTTTCTTTTAAATGTAATCTTGTTGTGATTAACATAAACTAAAACCATAAAACCTTTTCATTTTCATTACTTGAAATGTTAACTGAAATAAAATAATTTTCAGCTTTTATCATTTTACATGGAAAGAAACACTAAAAATGACAAAAACAATCGAATTTCTGAAACGAACTAAAACAAAGAGAAAATATGTTTTTAATGTATCTAAAATTACACTGATTATTAGTATTTTTAATGTTTATTAAATACTTAAAAGACTAAATTTTATGTCTACGTAATGTTATGAAATTAGTAGTTTTTGTTGATCTAAATCTAAAAACGGCAGAAACTGGGGGAAGCATTCAAAACTAAATATCTAATAATTGCTGCTGTATACATACTGATACTATAAATTTAAAAGTCTAATATCACAACCAATATGGTACTTTGTTGTGCATCACTTATTTAAAGCTGAAGTCCTGAAAGTTATAATTGGTTAACCTCTTTGCTTTATAAACATCTGTGTGTTTGTTGCAGACTCAGGAAGCATGACTGTAGTTAAACTAGTGTGCCCTCAGCACAGCTGGGTAAAGTGATAGAGCTTCTGCATGAGCCCTCCCTCCACGGCCACCTGCCCTTGCCGCGTTTAGCAGGAAGATGACTGAATGCACAGGTAGACATGAAGAATTGGCTTGGCAAAGCGATCCCTATGTCGTTGTCTGAGGTTAGAGAACGGTCGAGCATGACTGGTGAACTCAAACAGAATGGTCACGCAGGCCTCACAGTCTGAGAGAATGCTTTTACCCTTAAACACCTAATCTCTCTTTTTCCCCTCTCATTTTATGGCCACTTAGATTTATCACAGAGAACGATTAAGATTTTGTAGGATAATCCAGACACATGCACACACCGCTGTGAAGGTGATCTGGATGTCCATCAGTGGCAAAGCAGCTGCACAGAGGATAAGCAGAGATAGACTTAAAAAAAGAAAAATTAGGGCTCTGTTCAATAATGGCTTTAAATATCGACCAGTGCACACCATCAACAAGAGAGCTGAGAGGAAGATAAGATGCTTTAAATGACTGATAATCCCTAGTGTACGTGCTCTCTGATGAGGCAGTGAGGCCTTCTTCCATACATCTAGTTTACAATCAACAAAGACTGACCTAATAGCTAAAAATCTGGTGTAACTAACAGAGAATTTATTGTTTACTACATTTTTCTTTCTAATCAAATGTAAATTCATGTCCCAGTCACATTTTCTTGGTTAAACATGACTTACAGTATCAGAAAATAAACATAAATCATATAGAGAAGAACTTAGTAAGCAGGAAAGGGTGCAATATTTTGACAAACTAAAGTTAATAGGTGGTAATTATACATACGAGCAGTATTAATTAAGACATTGGCCTAATATTTCACCTATCTGACTGGAAATAAGAACAAACTCGAATGTTGTCAAGATTCTTGCCCTGCAAATCCCAGTTCACTTTGGCCAACCACAAACGCCTTTTGTTCCTCGGACAGTTTTTTGTATAGTACTCCAAATGGTTTTTCCTGGTCCGACCGATTAGTACAGCCCAAAATATGGCAATAATTGACTATTTTTTTTAGCAGCAATAATCAGCAAAAAATGTGAGTTTCGTTCGGTTGTTTATGTTGTTTACGTATTAACTCTATTAAAGCAAAGTACAAATTTAATCGTGTTTTTAAGCATTTCACATTTATTCCAAAATAATAATTTAAGGCAATAATATATTTCTTGTGAATTTATGTTCAGCTATTCTTTTTTAATTTCTAACTTTTTACTATTTTTGAATTTTTCGGATCTTCAGTCATATAAGCTTGGTAAATATCGGCCACAGACAGAGATTTACTTTAAATTTCTCCACACTGATTGTTCACTAAAACTCAGATCTTATTTTAAGGCCATTTTAAGTCTTATTTTGACCAGTGTTCATTTTGACAGCAAATACTGATTTAGTCTTAGTCGTAGTCTTTTGACTTAAATGCCTTTTGTGACCCTGGACCACAAAACCAGTCTTAAGTAGCACGGGTATATTTGTAGCAATAGCCAAAAATACATTGTATGGGTCAAAATTATCACTATATAAATGGTTTTGTGGTCCATTTAGTTTTAGTCATATTTTAGTCATCTGAATTTAGTTTTAGTCTAGTTTTAGTCGACTAAACATGCCTTTATATTAAAATTAAATGAAACCACTTTTCATTAAGAAACAAGAACGTGGTCTTCTTTTCAATGAAAGACCAATGGTTATATAGGCTAATTATGCGTTCTTTATGACAACTTGTTTACCACATTCTTCATTCTTTCAAGCAGACATATTAATTTATGTAGAAAAATTTAGATTAATCTTTATTAGGGCTACTAAAGTGATTCGGTCAAGAGCAGTGAGTGATTTTTCTGTCTTTTTGTTGCTTCACATCAATGCCACAGACAATAGCAACTAAATTAGGCTGCTGTCCCTTTAAAACTGAACGCACGGACGCAAGATACTGAAACATGTACGATATTCTCCCAACTGTTTACATTCACATTAGACATAACCGAGTGTGTTTACTTGAATACTCGTCAAAACAGACAATTGAAGTTAGTGCGTTGGATGCAGTTGCGCCTTGGGTGTCCTGAGTTCGAATCCCACCTCATGGACCTCGTGGAGATGCGGGATTTATCATATGAACCAATCAAAGCCGATCATAACCAGTCATATCCGATCACATCGCAATGGAGGCATTGCCTCCTCTAATGTGACTTTCCACTATTCATTCTCAATTACCAACTATCAAATCCACTGCATGCTTTAGGAGGTCTGTTAAAACTCAGTGTGCTCAGGGGAGGCGAGAGTGACGCAGACTCCCGCTGTAACTTGTATCGCTGTTGGACAGTGTTTCTTTAGAAAACGAGTGATTTATACACTTTTTAATGCTATTCTGTAATATAAGCATTGTTTTATTTTTGTACTTTTTTTGTTTTCTCATCCAATAATTTGAGGACACATTACCTTCCTTTGCTTCCTCACACACACATACATTAATTTTAACTTGCAGTTTAGTTTTTATTTTCTCTGGAGGTTTAATTTGTTTAGGACCTGATTTGAGCAATTCTTTAAGGCCTCTGTCCTAATTAATATTCATAATATTCATGAGTTATAACACTACTATTGAACGATGTTACAATCAGCAAAAACAGCTGTTCTATTTCAAAACATTTTCCAGCATCGCTGATGGCTAGCAAGAGTTATTTTGCTCTGCTGTGAGTGCAGTATATTCTAGTCTATTCTGGTTGTTGTGATAGAGTTCCCATGTTGAAGGTTATGGGTGATGTTTGTCTAAAGATGAGTCACCATCCTCAGTGGCCGAAGGATGCTTTGTGAGAGAAGCACATCAACCTCCATGGGTCACAAAAGGTCACACTGCAGTAGCGTGAACTACTAAGGTTAAATTAATCATTCGACTTTGTAGTCGTGTGACATCTCTCCAGCATCTTTACACAGATGGTCGACCTCTAGATGCTGAAGTGTTTTTCCAGCACATGCTGTTCTAGTCGCTCCCCTTGGGGTCAACTGCTTAATTACCCCTCCTGATCCCCTACCTAATTATCTGTTTTCATCTCATTTAAAATCTCTATTTAAGTAGAATCTCAATCGATTACCTATTTCCAACACAAAATGTTAGCCAGCCAAGGGCAAACCTTGAGGCGGCCCATCACACTATCATAGTTTTCTCAACCACCTTCTAAATATCTCACAATGATGTATTGCTGTAAAGTTGCATCAGGGCTGCCAGAGCTCACCTATAGGTTTTGGAGATGTTCGATGTGGGACGTTGGTGCCTGTTCCAGATGTTTCCTCATATTCCCAGAAAAACATTTCACAAATACGACACATGCATGTAAAAAAGCGCTTTTTCTTGATAAACCGCTTCGCTAATTAACCCACAAGGTTGCTAATTAATATTCAGTGAGCTGCAAATGGATGCTAATGTAGATAGACTGGTCACACTTGGCAGGAAATAAGAGCATGCTATGGGTATGCATGCATGAAATCCATTGCAAAGTAGTGTGCGTATCAATGTATTGCATGAATATTCATTGAGTGGATCAGCTCAGAGCAGTTTTGTCAGTCAAAAAGACACAGAATGAGAAGGTTAATTAAGACTCATACTGCTTATCGTGGATAAATTGCGTGTGAGAGCGAGAAAGAACTGCTTAATGTAAATAGAACCGTCACACTTGACAGAAAATATGTTGAGCGCATGCATACTAAGCAACAATGCAAAGTAGCATCACCGAAATGTATAAATATTCATGAAGTGCATCAGGTTTAAGTAGTTGTGATTATGTCGGTCAAAAAGAAAATAAGAACTGTACTGAATATTCAAATGAGGAGGCGGAGTTAAGACTTGTGTAGGTTGTTGATAGTGTATGTGTGAACTAATTATGGCTATTTCTGAACATGTTTTCAGCTTCATGAATTATTTAGCAGTTCTGGACATCTGTTCTTCAGCATGCCTTTAATTTGAGTGTTCTCAAAACCCAGAAACCTACTGCAGCCACCATAGATAGCGTCCACACATTGGCAGAGATGTAGGAACGATCCTTTCCAAAACATTAAAAATCTCATCAGGCTGTTTTCCTAAGTATAACAAGGCTCAAAATAAAACTTTCCTCAAATTTAATTTATTTTTTCTGAAAAGTTTACTAATTAGACCTGAAGAGTTATTGCAACAAATGTGAATCTAACATTTCATATTTTTGTCAGTGTTGACTTATCTTCAGGAAGTTTACTTTCTGGCACGGTTCAGCTCACAAACTCTGCCAGGCTAGACTTGGGTCATGAATATTAATTGAGTTATTTGACATTCTTTTTTAAACAAGCAGATAGATGGTGGTAGGTGAGCTCTAACCTGTGTGTGATTACAATTTACTGGTTGCATGTTCATCTTTCAACACATACGTTAAGCAACTGGTAAGCAGAGACTTTTGCTTGGTGGCTTAATATAGTGTAAATGTTGTCTCTTACTGAAATGTATAGAAAACCCATTACGTTATAAAAAAAAAATAATTTTATACATATTTTGGACTACGGGGAGCACCATTATTGCGATGACGTGAAATGGTTGCACTCGGTGAGCTACTGCCGCTTACTGCTGCTATTTTTACAGGAAAACAGCTCTGTAAATAAAATACTGATACGATGGCCACAGCTACTGAAAGGGCTTACAAGTGGCAATGGATATAAGCGTAGGCTTAAACCAAATGCTGTACCATCGATTTTTTTTTTTTTCCCACAAGGAGTCTAAACACCACCGGATGTCAAGTGAAATCCACACTGAGAAACTGTGGCTGCCATGACGAGCATCGGCATGTTTACATCCTTTCAGGATGGCATCTAGCGTTTCTTGTCTCTGCCGTTTGTAAGTTCTTTCAGTGGCTGTGGTCTACTAAAAACCTCCAAGGCATCAGGGCTAAAGTGGAGAGAACAAATACATGGGTCTTTAGGAAGTTTTATTCATCCACAGGCATCTTCCAATTCTTTTTTCCTCTTCTTATCGCTAAGAAAAGCAATGAAGACTTGCATCTCATTTCTCGTTGGCCTTTGACTAAAAAAAATTCAACCAAAAGCCGCACAATGTGGCATTGTATCAGTACTTTATTTTCAGAGTTGCTTATGTTGTGGTAAAAATAGCAACAGGTAGCGCCAGTGGTGCACCAAGTGCAACCAATTCACCTCACTCAAATAATGGCGCCCACATTAATATAACGTAAATCTTTTATGGGTTTTCTACTACATATTTCAATAAGAGACACCTTATATTAAGCCATACAAGTCTTAATACCCGGGGATCCATTTTATCAATGTGGTGCCTTTTTTTTTCACTGCGGTCAAACTAAATAATGTCCCAAACTAATGTCCCAAAAAAGCAGGGTTGCCAAGTCCTTGGTTTTCCTGCGCAATTAGGCTACTAATTGCCGCGGATAGTTTTTCATGTCTGTGGATTGAAGTGATATCGAGTCATTGGAATGTGAATTTTACCAGGAGAACCCAGCCGAAAAACTTGCATTTTTACCCCCGGAACACGATTTTTACCAGGGAACCCTCCAAAAAATGCAATTTGGCTAGTTTTGGGCTAGTTTTGAATAGCAATTTGTCAGTTTTGTTGTGAAAACCTGGCAACACTGCCAAAAAGTGACAATTAATTTAGTCCTTTATAGGAAGGGGAAATGATTTTGAGTTTGATGAGTTTGGATGCATCAATACTCAAATTCTGGGTGATAAAAATAAGCTGATGCTTATTTTTATGTATTAAAAATGAAATCCAAACACTAAAATTAAATATTGACTATTGATTAATATGTGATGACACTTAACTGGAAAATGATGTAATGTCAGCAATAGCCCACTTTTCATGCATCCTTAGTTATGTCTTACTTAAAAATACATGCAGAAAAATATATATATATATTTTTTTTTTTTTACTTTTTTGAGTTTTCTTGCATCTTTCACTGATTGTTTATGGCAGCACATAATCATAGATTCATGTCATACCAGAGACGTGCATCTGCAAATAAATATGCATGATCATGCGTGCAAAACGAATTTGTGTATAAATAAACACACGCACGGGATTCTGCAAAACTTCAAAATTGCTTTGAATGGCTTTGAGGGTGCAGCTGATGGGCAAAGCCCAGAAAAATTACAGAGCCTGGACAAGCATCTGCCATAGGGCCCTTGGCCTTCATCCAGGGATGAACAGAACATGAGAAAGAGCTCATCAGGCTGCAAACCTCGGGAACAGGGCCACTGTGAGAGAAGCGGAAGAGATGGTTTATTTGGAAGGGCCTCCTTATTAGCTGTCATTCTCTTCAAAGATTCCTCTGGCCTGATTTTTATTTATTTATCTATTTATATATTTATTTATTTTTTTTGGCTGGGATTGAAGTGGCTCATAAAGCAGTAGGAAGCTAAAACATGTGTTATTGGCCTGACATCTTGATGTGGGTTGAGAGTGCTCACACAAAGGTTAAGGCACATTTCCGTCTTTGAGGTGCTATGTTAGTAATTGAAATGTTTGATGTGTGAACATCTAAGAAGAAAAGGCTGTGCTCTATATCTTTCGTTTTGGAGTGTGACCGTTTCATTCTGAATGTCAGTAGTGGAGAACAAGACGTTCTGGACCATGACGAATTATAGCTTGCACATCAGCCTGGATGAAGGATGATGGCATTTTATAAACTGTTTCTAGGGTTTTCTGGGTGTTTGCTAGTGGTGGGCAACGCAATTTGTCAACATGTAGAGATTTTCAACTATCGTCTCTATTGCCCACGTTACGTTGCTGTGCTACGTGGGCACGAAAACGTATTGTTTGGATGCATTTTTTAAGCGTTGCGGTTTAAAAACAAGTGATTTTAAGCCGTTGAAACATAATCAGAAGCAAAAGAGAACTCATTTGGGTATAGGCACGCTGTGTCTGAGCTTTCTGCTTTATAGGCCTTGAATGGTTAAAGAGAAGTTGCCTTCACAGATAATTTACTCACCCCCTTGTCATCCAAGATGTTCATGTCTTTCTTTCTTCAGTCGTAAAGAAATTGTTAATGTTGTTGTTTTTTTGAGGAAAAAAATTTGCATTTGAGGTTAAGAAGTATATAAATTGTAATTTTTTTCGAAAATAACTGTTTGTTTTGTTAGATAAGAACCTTCTTCCTCGTCGGGGATCATTTAGAGCCCTTTGAAGCTGCATTTAAACTGCAAAACTTTGGAAGTTCAAACTCGTGGACACCAAAGAGGTCCACCATATGGAGAATATTCCTGAATTTTTTTCCTCAAAAAAACAAAACAAAACAATTTCTTTACGACTGAAGAAAGAAAGACATGTACATCTTGGATGACAAGGGGGTGAGTACATTATCTGTAAATTTTAGTTTTGTTAAGTGAACTTCTCCCTTAAATACACACACTTGTATGTGGCAAAATGCCCGTCTTTGCAAGCATCCTCATAAACACCGTAATTTAGGTCTTAAATGAGAAGTCCACTTCCAGAACAACAGTTTGCAGATAATGTACTCACCCCCTTGTCATCCAAGATGTTCATGTCTTTCTTTCTTCAGTCGTAAAGAAATTGTTTCTTGAGGAAAACATTTCAGCATTTTTCTCCATATAATAGACTGATGTGGTGCCCCGATTTTGAACTTCCAAATTTTAGTTTAAATGCGGCTTCAAACGATCCCAAATGCGGTTGTAAACGATCCCAGCTGAGGAAGAAGGGTCTTTTCTAGCGAAACGATCGATTATTTTCATAAAAATAATACAATTTGTATACTTTTTAATGTCAAACACTCATCTGGTCTTGCTCTTCCCGACCTCTGTTTTTTTTTCGGTTCATGACAGTTAGGTTATGTGGAAAAACTCCCATCTCATGTTCCCCCTCAACTTCAAAATCATCCTATATCGCTGTTTTATCTTTTGTTAAGGGTGTTTAATCTTCTTTGCATGTTCACTTTGCATAGACTATGTCGGTGCTTCTGCAGCGATGTAGGATGATTTTGAAATAATTTTTAAAGTTGAGGGAGATACTAACTGTCTTGAGCCAGAATACACAAAGTTCAGGGAGAGTAAAACAAGACGAGTATTTGAGATTAAAAAGTATTTAAGTTGTATTTTTAAAATGAAAATAAACGATCGTTTCGCTAAATAAAACCCTTCTTCCTCAACCGGGATCATTTGAAGCCGCATTTCAACTGCATTTTTGAAGTTCAAACTCAGGGCACCATAGCAGTCAATTACATGGAGAAAAATGAAATGTTTTCCTCAAAAAACACAATTTCTTCACAACTAAAGAAAGACATTAACATCTTGGATGACAAGGGGGTGAGTACATTATCTGTAAATTGTAGTTCTGGAAGCGGAGTTCTCCTTTAAGTAAAAGCAAACAGCTAAGAAAAAAAACTACTTAATCACTTTTGTAACCTTAATAAGAGGAAATATTTATTTAATTTACACAGTGAAGAATATGCAGTGTTTTTATACATTTGAATCTGCTAGATTTTTTTTGCCCAGTGTATCATAGAGGTATCATTTACATCACAGAATAAGCTACATGGTGCATTTTAATACTTAACTATTTGTTCTGAAGGTGGTGAATTTATGAGCTATGAATATATTTTTCTGCAGTTCTGCACCCAGATGAATAATGAAATTGTTAGAGCGCTTTATTTAACGCTGCTTTTTACAAATGACATGTCAGTGTTTGTCTTGTGCACGAAATTAATGTGCTGTGCATTTGTGCTTGATTTGTAGATAACTGAATTTGCATAGTAGTGTGCGTGGTGTAGAGCTTAATTTTCAGTGCTGATAACCAGAAAGCTACTGGTTTGATCCTTGCAAGGAGCTTGAAAACCAATAATATTGCGAAACATTGTTACAGTTTTCTGGTTTCATTACTCCAGTGTCACATGATCCTTTATAAAACATTCTATTATTTATTATTTTTAAATTTTTTTGTAGCAATGCAAGAGTCTTTTTAACTAAATTAATAAGTTCTTTCCAAAAAATAAATAAATAAATCACACTGACCCTGAATGTTTGAATGGTAATTTAAATAAATAATTAGGTATTTTACTATGGACAAAAATCCATTTTCATTACCACATACAGTGCAAAATTTTGTTAATTCATGACTAATTTTCTTAATTCATGACTAATTTTGGACCAAGCTGATGTCACATTAATTCATGGAAACAATTCTTTCATATTGTCAGGAAGCGTCCGATGCCATTTTTTTTCTCTTCCTCCCTAGCTTAGCACTTAACGTTTATGTGACTTCTGAGGGTTTTTAATTCCTGATCCTATCTGTTCTCCAATTTCAAGCTGTGATTTTTCTGATAATATACGGTGCATTAATCACACAAGCACACATCCAGACGTCTCGCCTCTGCTTTACTACACACTCATGCAAATGTTTCCCGACAGCGGATGGCACGGCAGCCACGCTACAGTGCCGGTGCCTGTCAGGTAGACGCATCCAAGTAATCAGAACATAAAACCTACTAAATGACAGCGTGTGGTCTGCGGACTCTCTGCTGCTGAACGTGACACTCCAGTCAGAGCTGTAACAAATAGGGCTATTATTTAGCTATCAATTCTCTGGAGCTGATGTCAGCTCATTTCAGGATCCTGTGCCATCAGTTTGGGCCAGAGACAGGTACTCATTGATCATGTCAGGACGCCTTACATGGTGCGTGATCACTAATGTAGAGATGACCAATGTGACGCAAAAGCTGTCTTCATTGTCCTGAGTCTTATTTGTTTGTCTTAAGAGACTGGACAAAACATGCTGACATTTGAGCACTTTTGAGATATTGAGCTTCAAAGTTTTTCCGTTCCATATACATATGGAATAGTGCAAAAAAAAAACTAAATATTGCAAAAATTGCCTTTAAAGTTGTCCAAATGCAGTTCTTAGCAATGCATATTACTAATCAGAAATTAAGTTTTGATATATTTACGGTAGGATATTTACAAAATATCTTATTGGAACATGATCTTTACTTAATATCCTAAAGATTTTTGGCATAAAAGAAAAATCTGTCATTTTGACCCATACCATGTATTTTTGGATATTGCTACTCGTACTACTTAAGACTGATTTTGTGGTAGAGGGTGACACGGGAGTGGATTTCCAAACCTATCCCATCCCACTCCCACAAAAAAAAAAATCCCATCCCATCCCAATCCCACAAAAAAACTGGGAGAAAATCCCGTCCCATCCCAAACCCGGAAGAATGACTCCCATTCCCTCCCACTCCAGTATTATGTGTTTTTTTGGCCGTAAACCGCCAGTTACAGTAAAACAGGGGTGCTCGACCCTGGTCCTGGAGATCGACTTTCCTGCAGAGTTCTGCTCCAACCCTGACCAAATACACCTGAACCAGCTAATTAGGATCTCAAGGAGCACTTGATAATAACAGACAGGTGTGTTTGACCAGGGTTGGAACTAA
>JAHKKF010525695.1:0-13881 GCA_019740295.1 Labeo calbasu
TTAAACTAGTTTGAATCAGAGAGTCATTTGTGTTCATCGCTGAATTAAAGTGTTTCACACTGGATCTCACAGCGCTGTTTAGTGCTCGCGTGACGGAGCCATTCACATATCGCGTCTTTTGCGCGCTCAAATTCGTTATCCAAATGTAGATAAGCGGCAGCTGCGCTCATAACGGAAACGACGCGGTCGCGACGTGCATGCGGTGCGACGCGCTCGTTTTTTCCAGGCGCATCCGCGCCGCATCGAGATAATAAACGCATCTTCTCTAGTGAGCTTGCGCAGCGCGGCAGTTTGAACTTTGGTCTGAGCAGATGAACGTTCAAATTAGTCGTGCTTAGTTCATTCCGCTTTTGGCACATAAAAATGATATCGAACATTTATCGAACTCTTCATATCGTTTTGTGAAGGAGAATTATATTGCGATAATTATCGCTATCGAATTACCGCCCAGCCCTAAGGTTAATGGTCCACTGAAGTGCTTTGAAACATGTAGTGTTATTCTGTGATTTGACGTCATTTTAACTGAAACAGCAAGACAGGGCGGGATATATCAAGCAGTCCCACCCCCTTTGTTAAATAGCCAATAACGTTTGGCTTATATCACAGCTTGGGCCAGAGCCATTAATCTCAGTAAAGCCACATTTGACTTGTATGACAGCCACAATCTCATCCATATCTCTATAAAATACAGTGTTCTGTGTAGCGTTGTGGTCTGCGACGATTCATGCATACGATCTTCTACATGCCATTCTGTCTCTAGCCCGGAGCAGACCAACTCTATCTCACAACCAATTTGAACGTATATTACGAGGTGGCTAATTCATATGAATTTGTACAACTTTACCTGTATGATTTTGTATGTTTTCTGTGAGGGGTAGGTGTAAGGGAGTGGTTGGGGTGGTCATTCGTACGTATTCCTACGAATTTGTCACCTTTGCGATTTTTCACAAAATGTATAAGCCATGTCATACGAATTCATACAAATTAGCCAACTTGTAAAATATGTAAGAATTGTAAGAATGTAAGAATACCTGGAGTATATAAGCACTGAATTCTGTTTCATATTTTGCAGTCGATGATGCTGACGTTCCCCTATAGACCAATTTGTAGAAGACGTCACAGTCACCTCATTTGCAGCTGCACGTAAATTGTGGTGGCAGAAAAACACTGGTAACAAGTGGATTGAAGCAGGAAAAATTCACCGAATAAGAGATAAAATGTATTGTTGTGCTTTTAAATGTCAGAATCAGAATGCAAACCATTTTTATAAAATACTGATGTCAAAGGCGCTATTCGAAGCTAAACACAGACGTTTAAACGGACAGATTAATAGATGAAACCTACTATAATTACTCTATTTTTAAAGCATAAATTTGATTTAAACAACAGGTCTATATAATATTCACAAATGCAGTTAATAGGGAACATAGTACATTAGCCCTACAGTTACAGCATGAAATACTTTTTAAACCTATAACATTTTACATGTTTTATCTCACAAATCTTTTTTTTTTTTTTTTTACACAAATGCAAGTTTATCTCTCATATTTTGGACCTTATAACTCGATTTAACACAACAATAGCAAGTTTGAAAAAAATGCCAGAAGTGTGGGATATAAACTCAAAAGAGAGAATGAGGACTAGCTTATAGATAACCTTAAGGCTAACATATTCATACTAAAAGCCAAAAAATGTTTGATTCCATAGGGACTTTAATAGATGAGGTTCAACCTTGTGAACATTTTTATTACTAACAAAAACTGCCCCCATAGTGGCCTGCATGATCCTGAAGCCCTCAGGACCAGTTAGCTACCGGAGGAGGGCAATTTTGCAGTTATCTAAATCATATGCTCTGTAAGCGCTCCGAATGAGTGAATGAGAAACGTATGAGTCAGTCTAATAATGAACGCTGCTTAATGCAGGTAAGAAAAGTCCTGCAGAGTTTCAAGCAGTAATCTCCCTAATTCAACCAATCATGCAAGAAGTCCTGAGGAAGCCTTGTTAAATCTCAAGAACCGATCTCACCTCTGCTGTTTCACCACAGCTCATCACCACAAGAAAAAATGAATCACACGCTCAAAGTCGTTGCACGAAGTTGAACAAACTTCGTACGCATGGCCATGAAAACGAGAAGTGAAAACAATTTTCAGGTCAGTTCATGCATTCTCTGGGAATCAAACCCATTTACTTGCCGTTGTTAGTCTTCAGGAACACATCTTTACAATGTGGAGGTGGCACTGATCCACCTTAAACTGGCAAACCAAAGCCGGTTTAACATTCCAGATCAAATTGGATGCGTCCACCCGGAGCTTTAGGAACAACATCCTGTTGTTGGAGCTGCCAACCAGAAAAGCTCTGAGCATGTGAATTACTAGGTATATTGCATGTCTAATTGCAAAAGCTTTGCACTGCTATGCTGCTGATGATACACTGAATCACTGCATAATCTGTAATCACATTCACAGCATCAACATGAAATCAGCTTGGATGGTAAAGCTGGACAAAAGACGTAGTCTCTCTGATGATGATGGTGGTCCAAGGCAGTGTTGGATTTTGCAGAGGCTAGCAATAAAAAGCTAGCTTTGAAAGCATAAGATCCAACCCTCCCTGCATAATCACTCTGAAAAGCCACGACTAAGCCAGAAGACTAACCAGTGACACGATGAGAGACGGCGTTGGTGGAGGGACGAATGCAACACTGTCAGATTACCTCATGTCTCATTCGCCGGTGAGAAAACAAAGCGCATAATATTACAATAATAACGCCTTCCATTCTCGCTCGGTCTGCAGTAGCATGATGAACGCGCTGAGTGAAACAGGAAAAATCCACTGAATAAGAGATAAAATGTATTGTCGTGCCAATAATTTTTATAAAATACCGACGTCAAAAATGCCATCTGAAGCTAAACACAGACGTTTAAACAGACAGACTAATGGATGAAACCTACTATGATTACTCTACTTTTAAAGCATAAATTTGATTTAAACAATAGGTCTACACAATATACACATACACACAGGAAACATATTACATGAGCTCTACAGTTTAGCATGAAATACTATTTAAACCTACAACATTTTACTTTTACCTATTTTATCTCACAATTCTGACTTTTTTTCTCACAAATGCAAGTTTATTTCGTATTTTAAATTTTACAACACGATTCTGGGGGGAAAAAATGCCAGAAATGTGGATTAAAAACTCTTAGAATTGTGAGATATAATCTTTGTGAGATATAATTGCAAGAATAAAGTAAGAATTTTTAAATATAAACTCTATTACTATTATTCCATGGTTTTCATACACTGCCTGAAAACTGTTATTTTCTGCCACCACAAAAATATCATCACTGTTTGCAAACACTGAATTGATCTATATTCTCCCCACCCCACCAGGTTGGCCCCTGTCCATCCATAGGGGGTAGGCTCCGCCCCTGACTTCATCTTCAGGCGGGATATGCCGAATCTGCATCCCCATGATTAGGAATAAAGATGAGGCCTACGCCAAAGAACTTTTCTATACAACTACACATGAATCACTCACTACCATCTGTTAATACTTTACGGAATAAATACCATGCAATTGTTCACTTTCCCTCTGAGTGTTTCTGAATTGAACTACGCCTTCCACAGATGACATAAATACATTTAGACCACTTGATTTAGTGATTTCTATTGGGATGTGAACAGACTTTCAGCCAGTAACAAAAAATGCTATTGAAACAAATCACCTACCATGCCTTTAAGCCAGTACTCATACCGGGGACCAACATCTAAAACACAACATACACTGGTGACAGCTATGATCATTTTTCAGCAGAACTGATATAAAATATTTAATACCACAAGAAGGTACAACCAAAATCCCTTTAATGTTAGTCCATTTTGAGTCCCCTTTGGTAACTCCCTTAGCAGCTATTTTCTATATACTGTAGGTAGTAGGTATCAGCCTACAACCCCTGTCAATCTGAACGGGGTATATACTCAGAAAATACTGATTAAGCTTACAATAACATCACATTTGAAAATTATTGTAACATAACCTGTAGTTCCAGCTGAGGTCAGGTAAAAATCTAATTTTAACAACCCAGGTTCATTGGCAAAAAAAAAAAAAAAATGCCTATGTTGACATTTCTTCAAAATGGTATTACTTTGTTTCTTGCTTGCTTTCTATGACACTTTGAAAGTAAAATGTTCAGTGAGTGGTGCCAAAAATGTGTTCAGCTTTAACTGAAACAGACCAATGAGAAACTATCAATCTCAATGTTTGTTGTTGTATGTATCGTGGCAGTTTGGCACAGAAATATCTGGTAAGTGGCACTGAAAGTTAACTCTCTATTACGTTTGATACTGTTAACAAAAGCAAAACATAAATAAATGCATTTACTGCATCAACCATGTCATTGTAGCTTGCTTCTACAAGCTCTTATGTCGTGATTCACAGGAGGTTCGCTAGTACACTGCTATACCAAGTGAGCTACCAAGCTTTTTTCGAGTCATTTCGTTCACTTTAGCAAAATATAATTAAAATGTTACATGTTACTTCCCTAACACATCTACTGCTTACACAAATATTGATTACACTACAAACAAGACAAAACTACAATGCTATAAGAAACAGAAAAGATTAATTCATTGTTTATGTGGGTCTTTAGTCTATGATTAGCTCACCTCACCTATTATCTAACAAGTTTTCGGGTTTGAGTCGTTCGTTCATCACGTGACAGCCCCATAAGTTCAACCAACGCAGTGTGAGCCGGAAAAAGAATGCAAGTCTTGGCATTCGGGTTTGAGTTCTTCGTTCATCACGTGACAGCCCCATAAGATGAACGAACGACTAGAAAAACCCGAAGACTCAAAACAGGTCAACTAATTCCAGTACAGAAACTAATAGGATGTTGCGTGTCACTCCCTGAGACGACTCGTTCTTCCCGAGTCACATTAAAGATTCGTTCAACATGAACGAATCGTTAAGAACGACCCATTACTAATTCGTAGCATTGTTGATGCACATCCCAGAGCCTGCGCTACACAAGCTTATGTGCTTAAAAAGTATACAAATGTTTATTTTTCGAAAAAAAGTGACGATCGTTTCGCTAGATAAGACCCTTCTTCCTCGGCTGGGATCGTTTAGAGCCATTTGAAGCTGCATTTAAACTACATTTTGGAAGTTTGAAATCAGGGAACCAATCAAGTCCATTATATGGAGAAAAATCCTGAAATGTTTTCCTCAAAAACAGAAGACAGAAAGACATGAACATCTTGGATGACAAGGGGGTGAGTAAAGTATTTGTAAATTGTTGTTCTGGAAGTGGACTTCTCCTTCAACGACCCATCAGCTTGCCCCATGTAGTTTTTTATGACAGAAATTGGCATTAATCTTTCTTACGGCTGCCATATTGAATGTTTCCCTTTTTCCCAATCATCTTTTATCCAAGTGCTCTGTTCAATCTTCATTACACTGTCTTTAGTTTTTCCTCGTTTCAATAGTTATCTTTCAGAGGGCATGCATTCTGACACACAGCTTTGACAAGTCACACATTCCCGTGAACAACCCATCACAGAAAACAACAGTCTCTGCTCAGTAACCCTAGTCAATCTGGGTTCGATTTGCGACTGCAAATGCCTGCTTGTGGTCAGAAGGACGTCATGAGAAGCCCGTGTGCCAACTCAGCGGTAATGTATTCCGGCTTGAGAGTGTGTGTTTTCTGAGCCAGGCAGAGGGGCGAGACAGATTGACAGAGACAATGAGTGCGAAAGAGGACTGTCCATTCCAAACAGTGGATTGTTCGGGTAATTGGACCGTGCATTAGAGAGGGGCCGCCTGCCCTTAATTGCTCTACAGACATCTATTACTGCACAGCAACGAGTATTATTTCAAAAGGCCTGGGCTTTGGAATAAGAGCAGGGAGAGAGAGTGAAAATGGGGAAGAGAGAGAAAGACATAAGTGGAAAGTGTGCTGGTGGCTACAAGGATCTGACACTAGGGGTCTCAGCTAATATATTCTGTTCTGGAATGTTCTGGAATCTGTAGAAAGAATTATGACGTGCTGTATTTACTTCAGAATTGCTTTCTGACATCATCATAGGTATCATTCAGAAGGTCTGACTCAAATAAGTAGTTATATGAGTAACTCAACAGTACATCTCAAACACCACACATTAAAATTCAAATTAAAAGCCTGGAACTTTATATTGTATTTTTGAAATTCCAATATAATATAAAATGAAATGAAAAAATATTTCCAGAAAACCAAAAGGCTACTTAAAACATAGGTGGTTACTGCTGTGCTCTATTGGCAGTGAAAGCTCCTATCAGTCATCCACTCTCTCTCACTGCAGGGACTGATCACTAGTAACCAGTGAACACACACCAGAAGCTAGCGTAAGTTTAGTCTCACTGCTGCTGACATTGCACACCTGCACGCCCCCAGAGACACTGGAGTGGAAGCTGGAGGAGAGAAGAGAAGGAAGGAGGACCTCTTTATAGAAGCGTTTCCCATCTAATTAAAAACTAGGCCACTGCGGATACATAGACGAAGAGACGCCATGATGTCTGAAAAAAGACACTGTCCCTGTGACTTACATCAAATATAGGCTAGGCTAATGATAGAGCTACAGTAGCGGGGCTAAAGACTCGGCTTCTGAGCCCAGGCTGGCACACACTGACCCTGCCTGTGTTTCAGGACAAGTTTTGGAACTGGAAATACTTTCAAGGAGGCGTCACATTGTCTTCAAGGTAAAGAATGATGACGTCAAGGAAACAGTATATAAACTCATGATTATCATAAATCTTACTTGGGTGAAACAATCACTTTTCAATTAGATACAGTATAATGTTCTTTTGGTCACTTGTCTGTACTGAATGATTTTTTTATTAATTCGTTTCTCAACTCTGCCCACATTTTTTTTTCAAAAGAATTTGATGCAATGCATTCTGGGATGCTGGCTTAGAATTTGGCCAAAACAAGGTATCAAAGATGTCAGCATAAATTTGTCACCCTTATGATGTTTAAAGGGATAGTTAACCCAAAAATTTAAATTAAAAAAAAAAGTTAAAATTGTAAAAAATAAATTTACTTACTCTCATATCCTTCCAAACAACCTATAAGACATGTTCATATATATATAGCAAGTTTTTTTTTTTTTTTTTTACGTTGCTGTAATTTTTTTTTTAAGTTGTAAATAAAACTTGGATAATACTACAGAACATTTAGCAATAAAATACAGTAATTGTACAAGAATATTATTTTTGAAAATTTAATGCTTCAATTAGCGCTGGGCATGATTTTAATGCTTCAATTAGTGCTGGGCATGATTAATGATTAATGATTTTGCATCCAAAATGAAAAAAACAAACAACAACAACAACAAAAAAAACATGCCTTTAACTACATTTTTGTAAAATTTTTGCAAAATGTACCTTTACATACAATTCACTCCAGACTCCAGATAAAACTGACTCTAGTGGCAGTTATACACCGGCAATTTTCATTGTTTTTTTTGTTTTTTTTTTTACATAAATTATAATTACATTGGCAGATGAACAGCATTAACCTTTTAGCGTTACTCACCGGACCTTTTCATTTTCTGCCTCAGCACACACAACACATAACAAAACATTGTCAGATTTAGGTTTATCTGTTTCAAACCGAGCAATTTTAAATCAGTTACACTTTTGTGCATAATGCATATTGAGCCACAGTGGAAAATGCCTACGTTCTCTGCAGAGACAATTCAGCAGAATCAAGAAGCTAACAAACAATGACAACTTTAGCATGAATAATGAATCCAAGTCTCAATCTGATCATAAGATTTTACTACCTAGTTTGCTTTTCTGCATGCTACAGGGAAGCCCTGTTTGATTGCTTTGTTTAAACTCCTCACTATGTCCTCACAGGCCTTGACATATTATTTGGCTCCAAATTGCAGTATGTTTAAATGATCAACAAAAGTACCACCATGAGTACTAGTGACAGCTGTTTACCACAAAGTAATGATTCTAGCCTTCAAATGAACTACACTTCAGACCTCAGTTTACTCAAGTGTGGTCAACTAAGGGTACATTTACACGACAACAACGTGCTAAAAAAACAGAAAAGGTTTGACTTTGCGTTTTTCACATACAGATAATGTTGTCAAAACTATCAACATTCACATGGATTCAAGGCCCTAGTAAATTTTTTTTTTACACATATGCAAGCATACGCACACAGTGTAGCCTTTTAAAATATGGTCTATTTTAAGTGTACGCAAACACAGGCCGTCGACACATGCATTCTAGACAGCTTCATCTTTGTCCAGCGTCTGCGCTATGTTTCTCCAGAAGTTATAACCGATAAAAATGTTTTTGAAGCTAAAGTTGTTTGTTGTTGTTGCAGTCTCCGCTATTTTGTTGTTGTTGTTCCGTCTCTTTAGTTTCATTTTCTATTGTTAAACAATGGCTCAGGCCAGTGCTGCCACCTTCAGGAACAAATGATTAGTGCAAAACTAAGTCAACGCACGTGCAACCTGCACATACAAAGTTACAAAAATCGTCAGTTACAAAAATCGAATGGTGCGCATACATCACATGAACTGGAAAACTGGAAAAAATAAAATATACTTTGGCCTGTAGACACTGTATTATGCATGCCAGGCCAGTAGTTGGCAATGTCAATTTATAAAGAAACACCACGCGAACATGTAATACATACCATTTTCACTAATTTGCGTTTTTGCAGTTTTGCAGCTGTGATTCGGTCGTAGGTAATCAAAGCGCACCCATATACAGCCATATCTTACAGCGATTTTGTCCTTAGCCAAAAGTGTTTGCTTTGGAACAAATAATCGATTAATGAGACCAAAGATTGCCTGTTAGATTTACCCAAAATGAATTATCTCATGTTTAACCACTACAGAGACATCAGAACCAGTGGCAAATTCCATTAGATCTGGCCGAGGTAAGGATGCTTTCGGCAGGTTCATGAGTGCTAAATGGCTGCTGATGCCCTGGAGCTCACATCTCCGAAAACATTGAAGCAAATTTTCAAATGTACGTTTATCTTTATTAACAAACCACATATTTGAAGCCTAAACAAGTACATTCTCACCTAAAAAACTCTTAAAACAACATTCCGTGACACAAAAACAATATTATTTATAAAATTATAGTGGATTTGTGTGCGCTATGACACTGGCTCTGAGAAATCCCACAAGCAGAGTGATAAAAACTGTGAAATGATTGGAGTTCCGATATCACTAGAATATCACACTCCTATCAGCCAATCAGATTCAAGGAACAGAAGGAACTGTTGCATAAATACAGTCTTAAAAATAAAGATTCTTTGTTCTTCACACTGATGCCATAGAAGAACCATTTTTGGTTTCACAAAGAATCATTCAGTCAAAGGTTCTTTAAAGAACCATCTTTAAAGATCTTTAAAGAAACCTTCTTTCGCCACAAAGAGCCCTTTGTGAAACAGAAAAGTGTTAAAAGTTATTTACGGAATCATTTAGACAAAAAAGGTTCTTCTATGGCATCGTGAAGCACCTTTATTTTTAAGAATGCGACCATCAGTATATATACATATATATATATATATATATATATATATATATATATAAACCACTTACTGATGGTTGCATTCTAAGGTAAAGTGTTTGTTGTGTATATATAAGAAAGGATTCCCCTGCAACGTGTGGGCATTCCCTGTTGTGGGAGCACGTTTATTACGCAGGGCCATTAATCAACATACACACTGTTTCCAACCTCTCTGCTGATGGCAAAAAACACACACAACTCGTACTAAGCTAGTATGACGTACTGTTCCCAGTAACAACGAGCTGGCAGTTCTGAAGGAAGAGGGAGGCTGCCATACTTCCTGAGAGAGAGAAAACACTACAGGCAGTACACAACCCCACCAAAAACCCTCACAAACACTCACTGCCACAAAAATATGAATGAGGAGACTATAAATATAGTCACAATGAGAACATGGAGAAAGAGCACACATACCGGCCCCTGAGCTAGACAAACACAAACACACATACACACAGAGCAGGGGGTTGTCATTTTTATCACAGTAGGCAAGAGGAAATGTGATTTACAAATGATGAGAAATTAAAACAGCGGGGAGGCTGGGTGACACAGCCATTAAAGCATCTGGACAAATGTCAAATGCATAAATATAAATATATAGACTAGGGATGTGCAGTATTGCAGTGCATAGAGTGATTATAGAAATGTTTGTTAGATACAACGTAAAGAGTTTAGTTGTTTATGGCTGCTACACATTTATTTAGATTATCAACTATTTTGGGTATGAGCTGTTTCACAATCATTTCAAACATGGCTCGTCCAAACTAAATTTGGTTTGAATAACACTATCATTTAAACATTTGGGTTCAGTAAGATTTTGTAATGTTTTTGAAAGTATCACCAAGGCTCATGCCTTTTGAGTTCTAATAATGTTGATTTGCTGCTTATTCCTTTTTATATTGAAAACAGTTGTGATGCTCTATATTTTTTAGGTTTCTTTGAGGAACAGAAAGTTAAAAAACAGCATTTATTTAAATAGAAATCCTTTGTAATATAATAAATGTCTTTACTGTCACTTTTGACTCATTTGATGTGTAATCGCTGAATAAAAGTACTAATTTCTATCTTACCACCCCCAAACTTCTGAATGGTAAGCTATTTGTTTAAATGTTGTTTTTTGTTTTGAGTCTGAGTCTGCTGTTATACAATGAAAGACTTATCATTCATATGTGACCCTGGACCACAAAACCAGTCATAAGTAGCACGGGTATGTTTGTAGCAATAGCCAAAAATACATTGTATGGGTCAAAATTATAGATTTTTCTTTTATGCCAAAAATCATTAGGATATTAAGTAAAGATCATGTTCCATGAAGATATTTTGTACATTTCCTACGATAAATATATTAAATCATAATTTTTGAATAGTGATATGCATTACTAAGAACTTAATTTGGATAACTTTAAAGGTGATTTTCTCAATATTTTGCACCCTCAGATTCTAGATTTTCAATTAGTTTTGCTGTATCTCAGCCAGGGTTGCCAGGTTTTCACAACAAAACCCATTCAATTGCTACTCAAAACTAGCCCAAATTAGCCCAATTGAGTTTTGGAGGGGGTCCTTAGTAAAAATCAGACTCCGGGAGTAAACCACACTTTTTTGGAGGGCAAAAATATGTATGCATTAAAAACAGTACACAATAAGATCAATAACACACATTAAGAAAAGTCTATTTTGATTTCATGCTGACTTTCATGCTGATGGTAATAATGGATAACAAGACAGTGACGTAACAAGAGTCATGGATCATCTCTTACACTGCATTTCCTCTGCACAAGTCTGTCAAGGTCATGAACACGGTGTCTAAGTGCAACTCTCAGCTGATATTGTGAGATGAGTCTCTGCACTTCTAATAGTACATGACAGGAACCTGCAAATCTATTTTCCAAAGCAAACATCAGTCCAGCATGCCCTCCCAGACCCTGGAACATATTACTAATGAGTCAGGACACTGTGTTGTTTAGGAAACATGTTGTTTCTCATTACTGCACAGCTACAGACAGAATGCCACAGTGGGCCGCTGCCACAGTTCCCTGGACATTACCAGGGAAAGGTAGAGAATACTAATGCAGGGCTTACACACAAACACACATACACACACAATCTCATGGCCTGAGCAATGCTGGAACCGGGTTGGAGGAGCTTGGCTTGCCATTTTCCACTGGCCTGCTGATGCCAGCCAGAGGCGGTAAAAGAGAAGCTTCCCTTCCAACCACCCACAGAGAATGTATTTGAAATGATGACCCACAACTCTGTGGCATAATCACCCAGCAAGTAGCTGCCCGATAGCGACACACACCTTCTGGCCTTTCACAACGCCCTGTGCATGACAAGCTAGCCCTCCTGAAAAGAGAGATGGGTGAGCAAAGAACGTAAAGAACAATCCAAACATGTGAAAGGTCAAGCATCGCACACCCACTCCAGCATAAACAAGATAAATGGGGCAAGCATGAAAAAAAAAATGCAGCAACTTTTTCGCAATCCGCACTATAATGCACTGGATTTGGAAATTCGAAGCTGTGCTTTCAGAAGAAATGATGACCTTCTCCATCACTGACAGTTCTTGCTGATGTACTGCACCCAACTCCTCCTCTTTTTTTTTTTTTCCAGAGATCAGTGTGCGATGAAAACATTGCGCCTTTGCCATTTTCCTCTCATCCGCATCCATCCACCGCATCCATCTGCATCAGCTGGCACTGGATACATGTCATTCTCACACCTCTCATTCAAATCAACGTGAGCTGATACAGCACTGCTACATTTGATGGAAATGCATCCCGGAGGCTTGTGCAGGGGGTGTAGTGTCATGGCATGGGGAACCTCCAAGAGGCATTTTGCTAGAAGAAATGCCTCTGCAGTGAACCCGTTACGCACAACACACGGATGCACAACCCCCAATTATGCCTTTATAATACTGGCTAATATTGCATGGGTGTGATAATGCATAACGCTATTTTAAGATGCATTGCGCAATCATTATGAATGGTAATGCCCACTAAAATGTTTAAATATGCATTAATATATTTCGAAAACAGCGAAAGTTTGAATGGGAAAATACATGTGAATTGGTACTGCAGTTAGGGATTGTTTCCTGCAAATAAATCAGTAAATAAATAATAAATAAACTTCGTCATGGTGTAAAACGATCGTGTTTAAGATCATAGCCGCTCACCTGCCAACAGTCTGGTTGGCGAGCTGTCGCATCCGATTGAATTGCTTCTTCATTTTTGTATATTTCTTTTTTCTGCGTTAACACCTCGAGCGCAAAACAATCCGCATTTCTCTCAAAATAAAGGGACGTAATCCGGTGCGAACATCCCCGTTATTCCCATCACACGCCCTCATTGCAAAACGAAAGAGGGTGGAAATGTCCTAAGATGCGTATTTCAGTGCATTTTTGCGCTGCTGCTCGGCTGAGATGCTGCTGGGCGATTCTCACATCGGCAAAGTGACAGCAGCGGAACGACGCGGCCGCGGTGCAGCATGGGAAGTGTAGTCTTATTACATGCGATCCATGTGCTGAGCGCTTTTTATTTAGTTCGGTGGACAGACAGGTATGCAGTGGAGCGGGTGGCGTTTAGTTTGCACTGCAGTGCAGTTCACGCGTTGCATAAAGAACGTTTTTAACGGGGTTAACCCCAAGGATACGCAGTTGTTTAGCAACAGACCAATCATAAACACCCTGGGTTCTCACCTTATTAAATATTTATGACTTTGTACACTAGCAGCAACTTTCCCGCGGTCTCTGAGGGAAACTGTAAAAGAGCAGGTGCGCTGACATGCATGACAGCACACTAATAACTTAGAAATTAGCACATTGATTCCACAAGGCAAGAAAACTGTGCTTACATTAAATTTAAAATTAAGCTTATCTTTCAATTTTTGAGAAGCCCACATGCAGAGTGAATGCAGGTTAATGGACAAAAAATATTGTTTTAATTATTATCATTAGAAGTAGTTTTCAGATTTTGACCTTTTCAGACTAAACACACACAATTTAATCCTTTTATACAACATAGTCTATTAAGCACAATTGGTGAAAAATATTGCATGAAAACACCTTAATGCATTCAGTGACTAAGAGACAGTGTCCCAAATGACGTACTATGCCGTACCCTTACTATGCACTCAGCCGTAGTGTAATTATTATATAAGATGGTTTTGTCATCCAACATTGGTGGATAATTGCCCATCCCCCTCCATCATCCAGGTACGTGAATTGCACTTTTTCTTTAAAGGGGTCATCGGATGCCCATTTTCCACAAGTTGATATGATTCTTTAGGGTCTTAATGAAAAGTCT
>JAHKKF010525695.1:13931-26281 GCA_019740295.1 Labeo calbasu
CAAAATCAGCTCTGCAAAAATCATCCTGCTCTGGTCGAGGTTGCTTTAAATGTTAATGATCTCTGCTTACCTCGCCCCTCTCTTATCTCTGTGGAGTGACAAGCCTGTTTACTTTAGCCACGTTTAGCCGCTACTTGCTAACCAGCACGTTATTAGGAAAGGCGATCGCAAAGATTCATAAAAAAAAAATGTCAATCAAATATCGTGGAAGAGGCCTGAGAATGCCTCGATTTGCAAAAAGGGGATATTATTTTTACAGAATAATTAAAAACCCCTGCATGGATTTTTATCATTATAGGGTAGATTTGTACACACACTGACAACACACATTAATGTTCAAACAACATGTAAAAGTGAACTTTGCCTCTGATGACCCCTTTAAGGAATTGTTGTTGTAAATACGCTAATCACACTATTTATAGCTAAAAATTGAATAGTGTGTAAGTAGGTAAACTGGGAAGCATCATTTTATGCTTTTTTTCCAATTTAGGTGGCTGCAATAATGTGGATGGCAGTTATTATAACAGGTAGGATGCTGGATTTGTCCAATCAGTGACGATGACATTATAAATAAGGTGTTTTCACGGGGCGTCATCAATCAGCCATATTGGCGGCACTGATTGTAAACAATGCAACTGAACCGAAAGAAACTCGCATATTTTGTTGATTATTGCTGCTGAAAGTGATCAATTATTGTCTTGTTTTGGGCTGTACTAATCAGTCAGACTGGGAAAAAAATTTGGATAACTATAGACTGACAAAAGTTGTAACAAATTAAGGAGAAGAGTGCAAAAAACTGTTTAAGGAACAAAAGGCGTTTGTGGTTGGCCAGACTGAACCAGGATTTCCAGGGCAAGAATCCTGACAACATTTGTGTTTGTTCTTATCATTTCTGGTTAGGTAAATGAAACATTAGGCTAATATCTTTTAGCACTTTTCAGTAATTAATACTGCTTGTATGCATCTTTACCTCCTATTAACTTTATTTTGTCAAAATATTGCGTCCTTTCCTGCTTACTAAGTCCTTCTCTATATGATCTAGCAGCTTCCACACGTTTTTTTTACCCCCGTGGTTTAGACAGCATTAATTAGCAGAACAATGTATTTAGTAATACATTAACCTCCACGCTGTTATTTACATCCAAGTATCACCGATATGGACGCAAATCTGGGTAACTGACCAAACCGTAAGGTAAGTGCAAACCCTCTATGTTAAAATAAGAATGTAAAAACAGTAACAAGGATTAGGCTAATTAATTACTAACCCAGGAAAAAGTATTAGCTTTATGAAACATGTAACAGATAACCCAAAGCCCTGTTCTCCAAAATGCTACTCCATAGTAGTAACCCAGTCAGTTAGATGCTGTAAAATCATAATATTAAGGAGCCAAGAAAAAACAGACACCAGATATTAGTTTTACGAAGGTTATTTCCACTGGGAACAGAACAAACACCAGCCATAGTTTTGCGAATGTTAGCTTTTTGATTTCCACTGGGAACCGAACACGAGACGAAATCTGGGGCTTTGTGAAGAGACACTGCCATCTTGTGGCAGTTTTCATGTAGTTTGACCTGTACTGAAAGGATTTCCACAGACTCCTGACAGGCAGCACTTGCATTATTGTCCATTGAGACAACAGATTTTATCTTAGGTAAATTTCAGTGATTTTTTTTAAAAGCTTGGTGTGATTTATATTCATAAATCTTTTGGCAACTTTGTAACTGAACAGCGAAATATTTTCACACATTACAATACAAAGATGCTGTGAAACAAAAACAAACAAACAAAAAGCATTTGTTATGAGAGTAAAAATATGTAGGCCCTAGTGCTTTAATCTTGTGAATTTTGACTAATACATAATAATTAACTGTTCATCTTAATTTGTCCTTCCAAAAATAAATAATTCTTTAATTCTAAGATGAATTCAAAGTTGTTTTACAGGACATGAGAAAACAATTAAACTGTTCATGAGCTGCGTTAACACAATATGAAGATGGGGGAGATGAGAAATCAAACTTGCCAGATGTAGAAATGGGATCTGTAAACATTCTGAGACAACTAGTTTAAAAATAGAGAGTGGTTGAAATGGTGATGACAGGCTACCATATGGTATCATTTTAACAATGTTACAAAGGCTAAGATGATTGTGATTCACGCATCTGAAACAGCAGCATAGTGTTTGTTATTTGATGAAACAAATGAAATAATCCAATAGCACCTACTGCAGCATAAGGTCAACAAAACTGAAATGGTTTGACAATTTTCTTTCCTGCTTTAACTGTTAATTGTTAGTCCATGTTAGCTCAGGTCCATTAAACACCATTAACAGATACATCTTTATATGAAAATGTAATAGCAAATGTTGGAATCAACATGCTTTAGAAGTAGTTGTAGTTATCTAATGTTAACAAATGAAACCTTATTGTAAAGTGTTACCATTTTAGATTATTAGAAGCCACAAAACTACAAATGTGGGTTATTGTACTTGTTTAAGTGCAAAATTGTGATATGTGACTCTTCAGTGTTTGGCCAAATTCTTTTAGTATTATCACCTCTCAAATTTAGAAACTACATATTTGCACTTTTAACAATTCATTGATCATACTACAGGACTGCTTGAATAAACTGCAAAACAACTAAAATGTTATTAAAATTTCCCAGATACACCCATTTTAGCCTAAAATCTCCATGTTGAAGAAGGCTCATGAACATTTATCATGTTATTTGTCAACTACAAATAGAACAATCAAAGCTTTTCAAAGAACCTACAAAACGAACTCACCCCTGCATCACCCCTCCTCTGCAAACCGGCGGTTGTGCAGTCCATTAGTAGTTAATGGGGCAACAGGTGGGCAGTGCACGGAGGCCTAAGGGTTCAGAGGCCTCACTGAGTAAGTGATACTGAAAAATAGCCACTCGCTGCTCCTACCACAGGGGCCCCATTAATCTGGAAGGCTGGAAATTGAGAGGACATCCTATGAGCCTTGATCTCGACCCTCTGACCCCAACTCTGTCATTCGTTTTTATTAGTCTGGAGTCAAATGTTAATCACATCTAAGCATTGACGAATCTTTTAGTGCTGCCAGACCTGCGAGGGAACCGTGGACCAGCCAACAAGCCGCTCTGGATGCTCTCCTGGCTATCTTAAATCAATATGAAAGGGGCTTCCAAGCATGTACATTCCCCAAAAAGACCCCTGCCTCTGAATTTCCTTCCGAAGCTCACTTTATCATGCTCTTGTCATACTGAGAAGAGACAGGAATGTAAGAGGGGAAAAGGTCGAAGGAGAAAAGCCACAGTGAAGATGTTACTAAAAACATGATGCTTATTAAAACAACACAATTAAAATTTCATTTGCACTAGAATAAAAACCTTAAAATCAAGTTATTGTTATGTCTTCATTTGACTTTGCTATCTGGTGACTAGTGATTGTCTTAAAAGCACAGGTGTTATTGAGCTAATAAAGCTGTTTCCACAAAGTTCATGACCTATAGTACTTCTGACCTTTGCTGTTAATTGTACGATGTTCTGCTTTCCATTTGATCTTTCATGTGCAATATATTAATATACTGCCAACTTCTAACCACAAAGGTGTTCCTGACATTAAAAAGATGATGTAACTACCAAGCTAGCATTTCCTTTTCAGGTGGTTAACACAGAGACTGCTTTTTACATACCTGTAAAAACAGAGCTTTAGCATTTCCTGTGTACAACAACTCATACTAGCCCTTATGAAAAAGTAGTATACTTTAGCACACATAACTTATCATAGAAATAATAAACTATAAAACATACTAAAGTACAAAATTAATGTTTTTTGGACATTTAATTGCAACATAATTGTTTGCACTTATGTCAGGATTTGGTCAGTTACCCAGATGCGCGGCTATACTGGAGCTTACTCGGATGTAAACAACAGCATGGATTGCATGGTTAATGTACTACTGAATATGTTGTTCTGCTAATTTATGTTGTCTAAACCACGAAAAAAAACATGTGGCAGCTGCTAAATCATATAGAGAAGGACTTAGTAAGCAGGAAAAGGCACAATATTTTGATAAACTAAAATTAATAGGTGGTAAAGATACATACCAGCAGTATTCATTAAGATATTAGCCTTTTATATATATAATATTTCACCTACCTCACTGGAAACGATAAGAACAAACACGAATGTTGTCAAGATTCTTGAAAATCCTGGTTCAGTTTGGCCAACCACAAACGCATTTTGTTCCTCAGACAGTTTTTTGCACTCTTCTCCTTGATTTGTTATAACGTCTATAGTGCTCCAAATGTTTTTCCCATTCCGACCGATTAGTACAGCCCAAAACATGACAATAATTGACATTTTCTGCAGCAGTAATCAGCAAAATACGCAAGTTTAATGATGCGTTGTGAAAACACTATTTAGTAAGGGATAACGTGGGTCTAGCTGTGAATTTTAATGCATTGAGTGAAGGTAAAAAACCACCTGATATGAAGCGTTTGCCTCAGCAGAGTGCATTAAAATCATTTAATTAACAGCTAGCCGTGTTTATATCATAGTCATTTGCCATCATTGATAAGTTAAAGCTGTTAATGATGTTTGCAGCGCATTTTGATTGGAAGGATAAAAATGGCAGTTATTTTCGTCAGCTACGACTGGTTAGAGCTGCCAGATGAAATAGTGCGGTAAGACTGCATTTATTAGAATGAATCTATTCTAACATTTATTTTAAATTTTAGAATTTTATCGATTGACGGGGAGAGAGAGAGAAAAGGAGAAATTACCTGCATCTGTGTATCTCCCTTTTTATAAACAATGAAGCTGTGAGTTTGGTTACTTCAAAAACCTGTGGTTTTACCTCTTTGTTGCTGAGGAATATAATGTAGCGATCCAGTATCTAAGCTATTTTATTAATAAAAGACGCCGGCAGCGTTGACAACACCAGCGCATTAATATACTGACTTGGAACTACTAGTACATTAAACGGCTTTAATGCATATCTGCCAGCCAATCCGAATCAAGTATTCAGACAGACCATAGTATAAATGTGATCCTGGACCACAAAACCAGTCATAAGGGTAATTTTTTTGAAATTGAGATTCATCTGAAAATGTAATAAATAAGCTTTCCATTGATGAATGGTGTGTTAGGATAGGATTTTGGCCGAACTATTAAAAAATGGAATCTGAGGGTGCAAATAAAAAAAAAACCATCAAAATAATGAGAAAATCGTCTTGAAAGTTGTCCAAATGAAGGTCTTAGCAATGCATATTATTAATCAAAAATTAAGTTTTCATATATTTACAGTAGCAAATTTACTAAATATCATCACAGGTTGGTGCCGATAGCCTTGTGGGCAGCGTGCCGTCATACAGCGCTGTTGCGCTCCGGGCATCCCGTGTTCGAATCCCGACTTAAGGACCTTTCCCGATCCCACCTCCCACTTTATTTCCTGTCGACTCTGATCTGGCCTGTCACAAAAAAAAAAAAAAAAAAAAAAAAAAAAATTCCTCATGCAACATAACCTTTCCTTAATTTCCTGATGATATCCTAATGNCCGACTTAAGGACCTTTCCCGATCCCACCTCCCACTTTATTTCCTGTCGACTCTGATCTGGCCTGTCACAAAAAAAAAAAAAAAAAAAAAAAAAAAAAATTCCTCATGCAACATAACCTTTCCTTAATTTCCTGATGATATCCTAATGAAAAGAAAAATTTTGATCCATACAATGTATTGTTGGCTATTGCTACAAATACTTATGACAGGTTTTGTGGTCCAGGGTCACAAATTAAAATGAATTATAGATATAAAACTTTTCAGTCTGCATTATTACAGTGCAATTTGTAAGTGTTTAAGAATGTCATGAAAGTGTCCTTTATTTCATTAATATATTATCTGCAAGCATAGAGTGTTTTCACGACGCGTTGTCAATTTGCCATATTGGTGGCACTGAATGTAAACAATGTCACTGAACCGAATGAAACTCGCATATTTTGCTGATTACTGCTGCTGAAAATGGTCAGTTATTTTCATGTTTTGGACTGTACTAACCGGTTGGAACGGGAAAAACATTTGGAGTACTATAGACTGACAAAAGTTAAAACAAATCAAAAAGAAGAGTGCAAAAAACTTAGGAACAAAAGGCGTTTGTGGTTGGTCAAACTGAACCAGGATTTTCAGGGCAAGAATCTTGACAACATTCGTGTTTGTTCTTATCATTTCCAGTCAGGTAGGTGAAATGTTAGGCTAATATCTTTATTAATACCACTCGTATGTATATTTACCACCTATTAACTTTAGTTTGTCAAAATATTTTGCCCTTTCCTGCTTACTAAGTCTTTCTCTATATGATTTAGCAGCTTCCACTTGTTTTTTCCATGGTTTAGACAACCGAATATCGCCAAAATGGCAGCACATCTTGGTAACTGACTAAACCGTGACGTAAGTGCAAAACCCTCTATAGTTAAAGTGGACCTTCAATACAGTAAAGCACAGGTGGGAGGGAATGCAAAATACTAAATCTGAAAGTCTTTAATCCTCGTATTTACACCATAAATCACCACTTCCCTTTATGAAGTGGTTTTTTGAAATGCAAATGTTGTTATCTGATACCCTTTTCATTCTGTTAGCATTGGTTAAGAACAAAGCTAACTGGGGCTAACAGGCACAGTTGATGTTAAAGGTATCAAGTCCAGGTTGTGACCTGTAGCTGCACCCTCCTACTGTCTGCAGGGGAAGTTTATACACAACATGTGTGATCAGCCTAGACCAAGACTTCTTCACAAAGAGTGTCATTTTACCCTCTATTGAAAAGAGGTTGTGTTTGAAGCTGCGCCTTTTACCGTCAATTAAGAACTTCATTAACAGTGTTTTGCTTCATAGACTGACTTCTAAAGCTAGTAATGTTAGAGGCCAAAAGCACTGTTATTACCAACCTGTCTGTGCACAAAACATGCTTTTAAACAAGAATACTGGGATTAAAATGCTCTTCCAGTCTGGAGAAGTGCAGAGACCAATCTTTAAAGGTTGCTGGAGTCATGACTATGCCTTACACCTTGGCTAATGAAAACGCTGTGAAATTAGAGGCGTTAAGAATTTGCAAGTCTAAACTGGAAAGGTTGTTTCTAGACGGATTGGGTGACAGAAAATGATGGCTATCTCCACTGCTTTGAGACGCTAAATGCAGGGCCGGACGATGGACCTGATAAGCCAGCGAGACAAGTGACCTCTTCATTTGCTTTTGGCGTCTCTCTAGACGTATATTTATCAGCTTTTTCTGCTTGTAATGAGCACACAATATCTGTGGGGGTGAATATGCAAAACTAAGACAAAAACGTATCATCTGACAAGGAAACTCAAAATATGAAAATGAATATTATGTCTGAGAGCTGCAGCAGATTATAGGGAAAGTTATAGGATGCTACAGTATAGGAAAAGTGCAGCTGGGACATTCTTTAAAATATCTTTTTTGTTGTTTTTGAAAGAAGAAAATCATATGGGTTTGAGGGTAAGTAACACCCTTTTTATATTTGAGTAATCTATCTTAAAGGCTCAGGTCAGGAAGAAAAAGCAATCTCTTTATGGTTACAGTTCATGCCACAAAATATTTACCAAAATACTGCATGCCTGCAGTCAAATGAATCGCTAACCTTGAATTCTCAGACAAAGAAAGATATTATCTTAACGTCTCTGTTTATCTATTTCAGACATTTAACACTGTTGTCACTTAGGCCTCCTGAGAAGCAATTTAAAACAGTCTGAGACTGCCAAAGTCAGGTTGTAGGTGACAAGTACTATCCTCAGGCAAGGCCCACCCATGCAGTTTAACACTGTCTTAAATTAGCAGTGTCTAGAGCACACCTTAACACACACCTGAGGAGGAATGACCAAAGGTGTACGGCACTGTGTGTGTGGTTTGTAAGTGTAAAACAGTGACATAGGGCAGCTGCTCAGGAGAAAACATTAGCGTCATGTTGACATAGAGGAGAGCAAACGAAAACCAAAGTAAAGCCCTCTTTGTTTGGCTGTTTAATGATGACATTAACTGAAGCTATTCATTAAACTACATAAGATAGTTTGAGACCAGATTGACCACAGTACCAGTGATGGGTGCCAGACATCTGCTCTGCTTTTGGCTTGACAGATTAAAGAGGTGTTTGGATCATGCTTGATTAGATGAACGAAAGACGGATGAAGTGATTTGATAGCTTTTCCAGTGTATGTGGAGCTTTCTTAGATCTGTATTTTAAAGGTGTAGTCTCAAAAAATGAACATTCACTTACCCTTTTTCTTCTACAGTAGACAAAAGATTAATTTATGAAGCATATCCTGGCCACACTGATGATAGATGGACAGGTACTGCCTATAAAGATATTTTAAACAAGATTTAGACTGTTTTTTTTTCTTTTTTTTCCATAAAAAAAGCCAATACCAGTGTTGCCAAGTTGGGCTACTTTTAAACTGTTGTCACAGGTTGACGCGAAATGTGATTTCGACCGAGGTGGAACTACCTGGAAGAAGATTTTGACTGAATGAATGCAATTTTTTTAGATATTTTAGCCATTTTCCCCTGAAATGCAATTGGGCTAGTTTTGAGTACCAGTTTAGCTGATTTTGTTGTGCAAATCTGGCAACCCTGGCCTGCACTCACTAGTAACTAGTAACGTTTTTTAATTTTTCATAAAATGAAAACCTACACCAGTGTTCCAAAGTTGGGCTACATTTAGTCTGCTGGTTGAAGTAAAACCACCTCTCCAAAACCACCTGAAAGAAGGTTTTGACCCCCAGAATGCTTTTTTGGAGCAATTTTGCTAGCAAACAAAACTAGCCTGCAGTGGCCAATCAAAACTTGTGACCCTATATCAAAAATATGCCACTCCCATACTTAAAACAATTTATTTATTTATTTATTTTCATTTTTCATAAAATGAAAGCCTACACCAGTGTTGCCAAGTTGAGCTACTTTTAGTGTGCTGGTTGATCCCGCCTCTCCAAAACCTGGAAGATGGTTTTGACCCCCAGAATGTAATTTTGAAGCAATTTTTTCCCTAAATGTGACTGGGCTGGTTTTGTTATGCAAATCTGGCAACCCTGGCCTACACTAGCTAGTAACTGTTAAGCTCCAAAAAGTAGGCAGAAGCCAGCCAAAGATATTTAAAAATTTCTGTGCTGTTTTGTGCTATTAATTCTTCTGAAATCTATAATAACTTTGTATTAGGAACATACACTTAAGTCGTTATTAATGAAAATCTTCTCTGCTCTGTGACAGGTTTTTCATTTTAAGTGAACTATCCCTTTAAGATTCGAATACTTTAGAACAAAGATAACTAGGGTTAAGTACAGCGTTTAGACTAAACAATGAAAAAAAAATTGCCAAGGTCATTGTGAAGATCCAAATGCCAGTTTCACCCCTAGAACAGAGCATAAGCCAGTTTTTTTTTGCACCCATGTTAAAAGGTTATACAGCGGGTCAGTGTTGCCAAGTCTGCAAACAACTAGTCCAGCGGCCAATCAAAATAATGACCCTATATCAAAAATACGCCACTCCCATACTTAAAAGACATATTTTACAGTCACTGTGCAGAAAAAGTATTCTTAGCTTAATAACATTACAGTTGAACCACTGCTGTCACATGGACTATTTTAACAAGTCTTTACTACCTTTCTGGGCCTTGAACGCACCAGTGGCATTGTTGTGCAGGGTCAGAAAGTTCTCAGATTTCATCAAAAATATCGTAATTTGTGCTCTGAAGATGGTTTGGGATGACTTGAGGGTGAGCAATTAATGACAGAATTTTCATTTTCAGGTGAGCTATCCCTTTAAGAATAGGTAGATGTGTCCAAACCATGTGTGACAGTGTATACATTTATTTTTCAAGTAAAATGTGCATTTTAGAGACCTCTGTTTGCTTTTCTCTTCTAATATTCTGTTTACGGTTAAAAAGGTCATTGTTGACTCCAGATGATGTTTGGATTGAATCCTTCAGCTTTACAGTATTCCAGAAATATTACTTACCACAATAACACAGCTCTGCTGTACCTACTCAAAGCATCTTTTTAAAAACCTCAAGATGAAAGCTCTCCTGCTGGAAAGCTTTTGAATGCTAGTAATAATCCGACTTTATTCATGCAGAAATTTGTCATGAAGAATGCAGGCTGCAGCTTTAATTGCGTTGCTTTAATGGATGACCTTGTTTCCCTCAGCCTCTGGTTGAACTCCATTTAGATCAGACTGCAGTCTGTAATTTAAGGAAGCCTCTTATCATTTCTCTCTCCTTCCGGCCTGAGGGGACATACGGTTCACTGACGGTCACAAACTTCAGGCAATGATATGTCAGCAGGGGTAAATGCTAAAGAGAACACTGTGAACTGAGTCTAATATCATGTTAGCGATGGAAATCGATGGCAGATGTCTTTAAACAGATGTCTATATTTGACGGTCCTGAAAGAAGAGAGGTTTTATGTATCTGTATGTGTCCCTCAGCCTCACTTTCGTCATGTTTTGACTGGGGACGGCTGAGCGCTTAAGGTGAGGGACCTTCTCTTCTCCGTCCAGATCAAAGAGAACAATAGTCTTAGCCTCTGGTGAAGTTAAAGGGATAGTTCACCCAAAAATGAAAATTACTCCATGATTTACTCAACCTCAAGCCATCCTAAGCGTATATGAATTTCTTCTTTCAGACGAATACAATTGGAGTTATAATGAAAAATGTCCTAGCTCTTCCAAGCTTTATAATGGCAGTAAATGGGAGATTTTGAAGCACAAAAAAGTACATCCATCATAAACAGTGGAAAACCGGTCTCTTCTTGGCTCATATAATTTTTTTTTAAAACAAATCCTCGTTTTTTTTACTTCAACATCATCCACTGGACTGCTATTTCTCATGAAAGCGCATATGACAGTTAGCGGAAGCTAGAAATGATGGTTTATAAATTTTTTGTTATGGATATTTGTCTTACACAAATGTATGGATTTTTGGCTTTTATTAACCCCGTAGAGCCGCGTGGAGTACTTTTTATGATGGATGGATACACTTTTTGGGCTTCAAAATCTCAACAGCCATTCACTGCCATTATAAAGAAGAGCCAGGACATTTTTAATATAACTCCGATTATATTCATCTGAAAGAAGAAAGTCACAGAAAGAAAGTCAGTAAAGAATCCTGGAAGAGTTTGAATAATTAATGCAATCAGTCATAATCATTGGAATTGGAATTGCACTGTGATTCTGATGCCAGACTTCAACACTGATTATTTTGGAACAATATTATTCCACTCTATTGATTGCTGTTGGTGGGTCACGACTGTGAGGGAACTCACCGGAAACTCCTCGCACTGAAGCCACCTATAATTTTGGATTTGAACATTTCACCAGGTATGATAATGTAACTTGCATAATGTGGGCCGTTTAGGGTCCCTTCCCCCAACCCCTTTACCCCAGCCCCTCAGTATCTTTCACCCAGATGCCTAATTTCCTGGCAGGGAATGTCTCTAGTGCAGACAGGCTGTTCAACATCAAAATTATGCTCTACATCCTGATCAGTTTCCTGAAGCAGTTTGGCACAACTTTTGCTGAGCTATTTCTCAACAACATTTCCAAAACGGTCAAACTCATCCCGGGATTCATCGCAGTCTTAGCGAACAGAGAACAGTTGTAAAACAACCAATGAAAACTAAAAAAGTAAGGTGTGCCAAGACAAACTATAATGTTGGCTTGGCAAAGAATTGTCTGAAAGTTTTGAAAACGCCTCAGAGTTTGAAGTTATTTAGGGCTTTGTTTGAATACTGTAAGATCTGTACAGCATTAAGAGTTGGATAAGATCACTGATCAGTTTCTGTGTTTTAAACTACACCATTTTAATGGCTTTTTTTTGTACAAAGGAATTGGTCATTAACCCTCATTAGTGAAGCAAATGCCTTTTTATTCCAAGGGAGCTTTACAGAAATAATGTTTTTAAAAAGATCCCCACAGTCGGTTACTGCTAATTTTCCCTTATTTGGGAAAAATATGACATTAAACAAATAATATCAAGCTATCCAGACATGTTCTTTGAATATAAATGCCTTGATAAAATAATGTTTACTTGCAACCCTAAAGTGCATAAAAACATCAGTTTTGAGACGTGTTTGGGTTCCGTATTTAGCCTGTGTTGCTAAATCAACCCTGTCACATCAAGTAGATGAATTACATCTGGACTTCTTCACAGTGGTTATTGAGACTGATTGTGGTTCATTGTAAACTGGAAGTTGACTGAAAAAACTCCACTCAACTATCTATCTATCTATCTATCTATCTATCTATCTATCTATCTATCTATCTATCTATCTATCTATCTATCTATCTATCTATCTATCTATCTATC
>JAHKKF010525695.1:26331-46027 GCA_019740295.1 Labeo calbasu
CTATCTATCTATCTATCTATCTATCTATCTATCTATCTATCTATCTATCTATCTATCTATCTATCTATCTATCTATCTATCTATCTATCTATCACTGTCTGTCTCTCTGTTGCTCTGCCTGTCTATCTATCACTCTGTCTGTCTGTCGCTCTATCTGTCTCTCTATCACTCTGTCTGTCTCTCTATCTGTCTGTTCTGTCTGTCTGTCACTATCTATCTATCGCTCTGTCTGTCTGTCGCTCTATCTCTCTATCACTCTGTCTGTCTGTCTCTCTATCTGTCTGTTCTGTCTGTCTATCACTGTCTATCTATCACTCTGTCTGTCTGTCTCTCTATCTGTCTGTTCTGTCTGTCTATCACTGTCTATCTATCACTCTGTCTGTCTATAGATTGATCTATCTGTAGATCGCTCTCTGTCTGTGTGTCAGTCTGTTACTCTGTCTATCTCTCACTCTATCTATTGCTCTGTCTGTCAGTCTGTCTGTCTGTCTGCCTGTCTATAGATCCTTCTATCTGTAGATAGCTTTGTCTGTCTTTGTGTCAGTCTGTTGCTCTGTCTGTCTATCACTGTCTATCTGTTGCTCCGTCGCTCTCTGTCTGTAGATCGCTCTATCTGTAGATCGCTCTCTGTCTGTGTGTCAATCTGTTACTCTGTCTCTCTGTCTCTGTACTCTCACTCTATCTGTTGCTCTGTCTGTCTGTCTGTCTGCCTGCCTGTCTATAGATCGCTCTGTCTGTCTGTGTGTCAATCTGTTGCTCTGTCTGTCTATCTATCACTATCTATCTATCACTCTGTCTGTTTGTCTATAGATCGCTCTCTGTCTGTGTCAATCTGTTTCTCTATCAATCTATCACTCCATCTATTGCTCTGTCTGTCTGTCTGTCTGTCTACACACCGCTCTTTCTGTAGATCGCTCTGTCTGTCTGTGTCAATCTGCTGCTCTGTCTGTCTATCTACCACGGTCTATCTATCGCTCTATCGCTGTCTGTCTCTATCTATCTATCTATTTATCTATTTGTGGTATCAATGTTTTGCATTATAGAGTTCATGGAGACGTGGGTCGTTAGGGCTGACAGAGTCGTCGTTAAGTCTCTGAGAAAGAGAACTGGGGCAGAAGTCAGAGGTCAGAGACACTGAACACACAATCCTGCTGAAGAGCCTCTAAGCTTAAATGATTAAGTGGCCTTTTGCTTTATAACATTTGCCAGTGGCAACAGAAGGACAGAATAGCTGAATAAAGCTGTCTCTAAAGGATAATGCTCTGAAATCCATACAGACTTGGACCTCAGAGAAGGAGATAAGACAGAAGTTCAGCAGGCTGGTGAGAATTTATAGACATTTAAAACAGTCTTAGCCTGAGCAAATTACTCTGGAGCGTGACTTAAGGACCCTGAGCAGTGTGTTGATCTGCTTTTCTGCATAGTTAATGAGCCTATCATTAGCGTCACTGGAATCTGCTCTTCCTGTTGTGCTGTTTGTGCTCCTGCTGAAGACAGCAGCTAATGAGGGCACAGACTGCTTTGCTGTCATCTATTATCTGAGTCACTCATAATGCTGTAAGAATTTACTGATACAAATGGGTAAATTAAACATTTAAATTGCCTTAGATGTCAGAGGAACATTATGTTGAAAACATTTGCATTTGAGATAATGAAGGAAAATGATCAAGACAGGATATGAAAAAGCTGTAGATAAAATTTTAGAAAGTGTAAGGTCATTTACAAGTCATCAGGATTACCATTGTCAGTATAATCGTAGAATAAATAAAATGAAAAACAAATTTGTGATGATATACATTTTTCTATTTGCAACTCTGCTCCAAATTGCATAAATCACTCATGTAGAGTAAAGTGATGTCTGATTTGTTTTGTGAATCATTTAGAATGATTTCTTAAGTGATTCAGCAGATTAACTGAAAAGATTGGTTCTGTTGAGCCAGCTCACAAATCCATCTAAATGATTCATTAGCAAATCAAATTTTGATTTTTAATTATTAAAATAAACATTTCGCAAATGCCCAGAAAGACAATCGCAAAGTCATGGAAAAGTCAATGGTCAAAAAGGCTGGAAACACTTAAGTGCATTATTTTCATGCAAGGCTTACCGGCAGTTAGACAATGTTATGGATGCAGCGTTTCGGCCATAAATGATAGAAGAGGAGTGCAAATGGTGTAGAAATGGTTTTAGTATGTGATTTAATGACAGATCAGAGGAGCACATGTTAACATGGTACAGTTACAGATATTCCATTGAGGGAGATGAACAAGACCGCAAGTCCTTTGATGTGTCAACAGAACAGCTCCTAAATCTCTCTGAAAACACACTGGCTGGTGTGTGTGTGTGTGTGTGTGTGTGTGTCTATGCATCATGAAGCATAACGGACCGAACTGATCTGCCCATATGGTCTCCCGGATGCTGAAGCAGTCTATAGTCTAGATCTCTGCACTCCCACCCCTCAGGTGTCTTTTGTTCCCACCACGGTGTCCCTCCCTTCTAGTCACAGAGTTACTTTGAAGTGCCAATCAAATCAAAAGGAGGCACTCACAAAGAACAAGCCGCTAGCCCAGAATATATGACTTTTTTCCTTTGTCTCTCACTCTATGTCCTTGTGTGCATTTTTTCCATTTTGTCAAACGTAATGGAATTATTAGCACATAAAAATGGTAACTATATGACACTAGCAGACTTGCTCTGGTAGGGTTATGGACAGCAGGGAAAAACAGCAAGTTAAACTAACACGTATTCCAGCATAGATTTAATGGCAAACTAAAAACGCTTATCAACTTTTAAAATGGTGGAGAAAGTGTTTTTAATATGTTTTATTACCATGTGTTTAATTCGGGGTGTTATGGTAGAATGGTAGAATCTGGCCAATTACAGTGATGCCAACATGAACAAATTGCTTGAACATCCCACAATCAAAAACCATAAACAGGTTTTTAAAGAATCTCAAAGTTCCTTTAGACTTCACCTAAATGTTCTTTGAGGAACCAAAAATGGTTCTTCTATGAACTGCAAAAAAAAAAAAAAAAAAACTATTTGGAACTTTTGTTATTAAGCATATAATAATTTTTAACATTGTCTATTATTAGTTCTTTGCAAAATTAAATTAATGGGTGATAGTTCACCCAAAAATGAAAATTCTGTCATTAATTACTCACCCTCATGTCGTTTCAAACCCGTAAGACCTTTGTTCATCTTTGGAACACAAATTAAGAAATTAAGATAATTTTTGATTAAATCCAAGAGCTTTTTGATCCTGCATAGACAGCAATGCAACTGACACGTTCAAGGCCAAGAAACAACCTTTTTTTGTAAGATGCCGAAATACATACCGCCATGAACGTTTCGTGACATGTTTGATGTGAAATGTCCACTGAGTGGTGCCAAAAGAGTGCTCATTCCCCCCACCCCGGAACAGAAGAACGTGACATTGTTTTTTTTGTTTTGGTTTTTTTTTTAATGGGGGTTTTGCATTTCTTTGATAGGACAGTTGAGAGCAGACAGGAAAGCACTGGGTGAAGAGAGGGGGTGGGATCGGCAAAGGACCTCGAGACGGCAATCGAACTCGGGTCGCCGGCAGCACAGTCACGCGTTGTGACTGCTGTGTTCACTTCCAAAATAAAAATTTCCTGATAATCTATTTACCTCCACGTCATCCAAAATGTTCATGTCTTTCTTTCTTCAGTCGCAAAGAAATTAAGTTTTCTCATTAAGATTTTTCTCCATAATGATTGGCCATTTTCAAAAAAAATAATACAGGTATTTACATACTTTTTAACCACAAATGCTCATCTTGCAATAGCTCTGTGTCTTCACACATTAAGCAAAGGTCACATGCGGTTAGTTTTTCATCTGTGTACTTCAGTTCAAAAACTCTTTTTAGCATTCATTTTACCATTTTTTTGTAAAGGGTGTTTGACTTTCTTTGCATGTTCGCTTTGTAAACACTGGGTTCTGCCTACATCACATGTGACCTTTCCAACATCATTATGTAATGTGCAAGGCTGTTTTAAGAAAATTATAGATTGTTTAACAAGATAAGACCCTAATTCCTCAGCTGGGATCGTGTAGAGTCCTTCAAAGATGCAATTTAGACCTTCCTTCGATCGTTCACTCTTAAAAATAAAGGTTCTTTATTGGCAACGATGGTTCCATGAAGAACCTTGAATGTCCATGAAACATTTCAAATGCAGAAAAGGTTCTTTATAGTGAAAAAAGGTTCTTTAGATTTTTAAAATGTTCTTCAAACTGGTTCTTCTATGGCATCAGCATAAAATCACCTCGTTGGAACCTTTTAAGAATGTTGGTCACCATAGAAGTCCACTATATGGAGTAAAATTTTGGAATGTTTTCCTCAAACACCTTAATTTGTTTGCGACTGAACTGAAGAAAGAAAAACATGGACATCTTGGATGACATGGGGGTGAGTAAATTATCAGGAAGTGATCATTTATTCTGGAAGTGACATTTCTGTGTCTATATGACTCACACCTTTTTCAAAAAAACAAAAACTTTACTATTAAAAGTATAAGAATTTTTCATACTGTCTGTTTTCAGTTCTTTGTAAAAAATACATTTCAATCTTTGCTTTTAAGAACATTTTGTTTCATTAAAAAAATGAACTCACTAAATGTTCAGTGTAAATTCTGGGTCTTGAAACAAATCCAAAATTGCTGGTCCATGTTAAATTTGCATTTTAAATAGATTTACTGACCAGAATCCAGCATTTGACATCAGTCTTGATCTTGTACACCTTTCCTAGAAATGTTTGCAGTCATTCAGTCGACCTCCCAGTCCATACTTCACTGTAAATGTAACACACAGAGAAAAAAAAAATGATGTAGAAACAATTTACACTCAGAAACAATTAATTGCAAATTCTGCAGTAGAAAGACTGAAAGAGTATCTGTTATGCTCATGTTTATGACAGATGTAAGTGTTTGTTTTGGCAGTTTTTATTTGTGGAGGGGTCGTCCTGACAGGAAGCGAATGTGTTTCGCAGACGCCATTGCATGCAGGAAGTGCAGATACAGTCATCTCACACACATACACACCGTGTGGTAGATGAGATAAAGGGATTAGTGGACCACGGTTGTGTGCTTCTGCTCAAACTCTGATTGACATGACAGCTCTGGCGTAATCCTGATAATCCTGTCGAATGCTACAGGTGCTGGAGGTCCAAGGCCCCTGACCTGAGGCCAAACTCACACACACACACACACACACACACACATAACGCCGGTTTCAGCAGTGAGTTCTCAAATTCAACAGTTCCTTAACTTTATCGTCTATAGTCTACACCTCTTTTCATGCTAAATGTTTGGTGCCACTGTGACATGTTTATAGCCAAGAGCGAGAGACGAGCAGCGGGAGATGTACAAACATCTGCTGGATTCACGCCTAAACAATTCTGCATCGGGAGTCCTCCGTGAGACGACTGTCATTTCTCTCACAACGCTTAAACAAGCAAACAGAACTGTTGTTCATTTTTATTGCACAGCTCGTTGCATGAAGAATTGGTTTATGTTTCTTTAAGTCATTCATCATGAGGAGACGTGCAAAGCCTTGCATTCTGCTTTTTAGAAGCGCATTTGCCAATGTAATTGTCGAAGCAATTATGACCAAAATTGCATATTCGTGTTTACATCCTTGTAACATTTTCTTAAGGACAGAGAAAGATGAGTCTGGGCTCATATTTCTTACTGTTCTTAATGTTATTGTATCTTTTCAAGTTAATTGTTTTTACCCTAATGTAGTCATGATGATTCTGTCATGATAAGGAATAATGTAACTTGATTAAAACTAGTAAAATTAGTTTAATTATCATATGTTTGGCTACCTGACAACCCATTTTGTACAATGTACTACATACGTATTATTTTGGTAATACTTTACAATAAGGTGTCATTTGTTAACTTTAGTTAATGTATTAACTAACATGAATGAACAATGAACATTTATTACACTATTTATTCATCTTTGTTAATATTAGTTATAAATAAAAATACACTGTATTTTGTTAGTTCATGTTAGTTCACAGAGCATTAACTAATGTTAACAGACACAACTTGTGATTTTAATAACGCATTAGTAAATGCCGAAATTAACATGAACTAAGATTAATAAATGCAGTATAAGTATTGTTCATTCTTAGTTCAAGTTAACTAATGTAGTTAATGTTAACTAATGAACCTTACTGTAAAGTGTTATCATTATTTTTATTAGAAATTAAATCCATTTTTTTTTTAGATGTACCATGCATAAGGGAGACCGGGGATAGTTGTCACAGGGCTATTTATATAAAGTTTTATGTCAATGGAAATTAATTAAGAAATTAACTTTATTCAGTAAGGATGCATTAAATTGACCAAGAGTGACTGTAAAGACATTTATAATGTTACCAAATATTTCTGTCAAATGAAAGCTGTTCTTTTGAACTTTCTATTCTTCAAAATATCATTGTGAATGTATAATGTTTTCCACAAAATATATTAAGCAGCATAATTGTTCTCAAAAAGAAATGTTTCTTGAGCAGCAAATCAGCATATTAGATTTCTGAAGGATAATGTGGCACTGAAGACTGCTGAAAATTCAGCTTTGCATCACAGAAATAAATTACACTTGAAAAGATATTCAAATAGAAATCAGTTGTTTTAAATTGTAATAATATAGCACAATATTACTGTATTTTTTATCTAATAAATGCACCTTTGGTGAACATATAAGAGGCTTCTTTCAAAAAAAAAAAAAAAAGAAACTTAGGAACCAAACTTTTGAGCAGTTTTGTGGATCAAACCCATTTTAAATCACAATCAATTTTGCGTTTTCATTTCTTTATTCTGCATATGAAGCAAAGACACTCTATTCGATCAAATCAAAAGATTAAATAAAATGCTTAAAGGCTTAGACGTGTTCTGATTGGCCAATCCCGCTGTCAATCACACGCCCCTCTTCTTTAAATACTGTTCACGGCCCGTCGTTTACTCAGATGACATGAACCAGTGGGAGGCGACGGAGTGATGCGCAAAGACGCGCTTGTGCCAGTGTAACTCTGACTTCGTGCATCTCCGGCACCGTCCAGAAACCAAAATGAAATGAATTCAACATCTGCCGGGGACTCATGCTCCTATTTGTCCTCTCCCGCGGAGATGCCTGCATGTTACAGGGACCTGTGCGGAGGAACAAGTAACTTTGCCAATATGCCCTATTGGACATTGACATTGCACGCAGGAGAGTCCTATGGAATATAAGCACTGTCACTCTGCTCAGCCGGTGAAAAACAAACTTTTCGTGTTCTGCATCATGCTGTCACTGTGGGTGTACATGCTGTACTGCTGCGTGGGCTACTGTTCCACCACACCGACCTTTATGATGGAAGAAAGGAGCGGTAGGAATCCACCCAGAGCCCTCCAGAAACAAGACCTGGAGATGTTCCTCAAAAGCCAATCCAGGGACTTGTTAAACAACGAGAGTGATGCTGACAGCAAAGGAGACGGCTGGGAGGAAAATAAGGGCTATGTTGCTTATGATGAGGACTCGGGAGTAGCAGGTGCCCTGAACGGCTCCGAGACCAAAAAGTTGCCCCAAGCGATTATAATAGGGGTGAAGAAGGGCGGGACGCGGGCGCTGCTCGAGTTTCTGCGCCTCCATCCTGATATCCGCGCGGTGGGAGCGGAGCCGCACTTTTTTGATCGCAACTACGAGAAAGGACTCGAGTGGTACAGGTACGCTGTTTTTCATACGTACGTTTTACATCGTTAGATATTGTCAGGAAAAAGCGGATTAAGACCAGGGAATTATGTGGCTCATATTCCAGCAGTGACACATAAACCTGTCAGCATTGTCATATCGTGAACTGTGGGGGGCTTGAGGCGCTTTGACTCCACTGTTGAAGATTTTCAAGGAAAGAAAACCAAACAAAAGGTTGACGATTTTCAAAAAATGCTTTCTTTTTGTTTACATAGCTTATACTTACACTAAGTTCTACGTTTCATGAGGTTTTCAGAAAGTCTCTGACCAGGAGTCAGATAACAGGCTATAAAACAGAATTAATATTTTATTGTAAAGAACCCCAGGAAAAATGAGGACCTATAAATAAATATCCATGACCTTTCCAGTGTTTTGTTTTGTTTTGTTTTAAGAAATCGTATTGAACTCACAAAACACTTTCTAGCCAATGAACATTTATATTGACTAATAATTATATTTTAAGGACTTTTTAAGGTTTAGTTTTTTTTTTTTTTTTTTTTTTTTTTTTTACAGGTTTTCAATAACTGAGAACCAGTTTTAAGTAGCACAGGTATATTTGCAATAGCCAAAAATACATTGTATGGGTCAATTGATTTCTTTATGCCAAAAATCATTAGGATATTAAGTAAAGATCATGTTCCATAAAGATATTTTGTACATTTTCTACTGTAAATATATCAAAACTTAACATGAATTGCTAAGAACTTCATCTGGACAACTTTAAAGGTGATTTGTGCAAGGTATTTATTTATTTATTTTATTTATTTGTTTTTTTTTTTTTTTGCACCCTCAGATTCCTGATTTTCAAATAGTTGTATCTCAGCCAAATGTTGTCCTATCTTAACGTACATCAATGAAAAGCTTATTTATTTAGTCATCAGATGAATGTACAAATCTCAGTTTCAGGAAATTTACCCTTATGACTGGTTTTGTGGTCCAGGGTCACATATCACAAACATAACTTATGTTAATGGGGATGATATATGCTACATTAAAAGAAATCAAGGGAGAGAAAAGGCAGCTTGCTGTATGCAAACATGAATATTTAGTAAGACTGTTATGTTTCACTTATGGGAATAATGCTTTCCAGCACTGTGTAGTTTGGTAATGGTGAACTAGACCTAGATAAAAATGTTGGAATGACTTAAAACAAACATAGACTAAATAAACATTATGCTCTCTGCTTGTGTAACACCCCTCATAGTCAGGTGCACTTGCAAAACATTATCAATCCTCACCTTTGATTCCTAGTATTTTTATTCTTTTACCAGACAGCTGTATAGTAAAAACTGAAATTATGTTTCCCCCTGTGTGTTTTTACATTAACTTTGACATTCTGAGTTGTAATAGGGGTTAATTCAGGTTAAGAGAAACATTTTTTTCCCCAGTCATCTCAATGGCAAAAAGTTTCCTAATTTACCTGAATTCACCCCAATGCATAAAGTTAGTTTGGCCAGTTCCCAATTAACAATCAATGTTCTCAGAACTGCCAAGGCTAACGTTCTGCCAAGGTTTTCTAAAAGTTCTGTCAGTAACGTTAATGCAACTTTAATTCAAAGTTATCTATCTGGTTTTTAATTATGTTCTCAAAGTGTTTTTTTATATGCAATTCATGGAATTGTTTTCTGAAAAAGTTTCAGTTGGATGTTCATCTAACAGTTTTTAAATGTTGCTACTGGTTTCAGAATGTTGAGAACATTCGACAGTAACATTCTCATAATGTTTGAAAATGATCAAATGGAATGTTTCCTTAATGTTCATTTAATTAAGATGACAAAAACAACTTTAAACATCTAAAACCTGGATGTTTTGAGTGTTCATTGACTATCACCCATAAATTGTATCCATTTTGCTAGTTATTTTGGCTAAAAACTACATTTGGCCCTAAATTGGCCAATCAAACTATGCATTTTGTCTCATATAAACATCAGTATACAGAATATTCTGGCCCATTCTGTTGGAAACACTAGCAAAGGAAAATGCACCCCAAAGCTTTTTATTGTTTGAGCTGATATGCAGACTTTCTGTGGAGGAATCTGAAGTCCCAGTTTCTTCGCTTTTGACGCACAGTGGGAATACAAGGACGAGGCAAAGAGCAGGATGAGCCCCTTTATCTAGGAGACTAATTGTGAAGCAGAAACATGGAGAGAGAAGCATGTAGCCAGGTGGCCAAGTCTCCTGTGGAGGTATTGAGCTCTGCTGCACTGTTAGTCCAACACAGAGGAGGCGTCCATGTGCTCCCTGTAGGAGGCGATCAGAAGGGTGACTGAGCACAGCAGGGCTTTAGAACTGTACATGCAGCGTGACTTTTCATATAATACTTTTGAAGAAACAGAGGGCTGATCAATTGCGGATTTATGTTTTTGTTTCTAATTTTGAAATAGTTTACCCCTTAACACATTACAATTATACATGACAACATAACATTACAATATGAGCCCTCTAAAGCCTGACATATGAAATTATAGTTAGAAAAATATATATTTTTTAAACTAAAAAAACCTTATTGAAACTTCAGACAAAATATTAATGAAAATATATATGTAGAAGCACTATACTAACTCGTATAAACACCTCGAGTTTTATTCAGAGGCCCAAATTGAGCAAAAATATTCAATTTGGCGCAGTTGTTGATATTTATACAGGGTTTCCGTGGGTCTTAAAAAAGTTTTAAAAAGTCTTAAATCGCGTTTCCACGAATTAGGGTCTTGAAAAGGTCTTAAATCAGAGCAGCAAGTCTTAAATTCATATAATCATGGCATTAATTATTAATCATGGCACCTATTTTAAAAATATTTCAGATTTTGAAAAGCCTGTTGACCTCTGCCATTTATCTAAGGTGATAGTGGAGTTTCATGTTTATTTGGTTCCACAGTATTTTTTTTTTTAAATATATATTACATCAAGGTGTATGGCGTGCTTCCAAGCTTTCCTGTTCGTTTTGCTAATAAACATTCTACGTTTATTTTATGTGATTACACAGTGCTTACTGATTTTCAGTTTTGTATATTTTTATTTGTTTTGTTAATAAAGGTCGTTACATTACGTTAATGCCGCTAATTTAAAAGTGAAAGTAAAATGTGCACGACTATTTTACAAGTTACTTAAAACCGAAGGAAAGTGATGAAAAGAGGGAAAACTCAAATGGACTAAAAACGAACAACTGCTTGACGCAAAATTGCTGCTAATTTGAAAGTGAAAGTAAAATGTGCACAGCGCTTTATCGAAGTAAAGCGAGGAAAAGAGGGAAAACTCAAACGAACTAAAAACAAACAATTGCTAGATGCTAAATTGATGCTAATTTAGGTCTTTAGTAGGTCTTAAAAAGGTCTTAAACTTACTCTCATAAAACCTGCAGAAACCCTGTTATAAGGCCAAATATAAATCAATAAAACCTCAATAACAGTATAACAGACTACTTACATGCAAATGCATATAAATTTCAGTTGTCGTTCAATATCTCATTTAATAAAATCATATTTAATTAGTTAATTTTATGATCAAAACTCTGTTATTGTGACAGTCAAACATGTAATATAATACAGTGATGACTGACAGATAAACAAATAAACGTTCCCCAAAAGCCTGAGGTTTCATATTTGATACTAGTATTTTTACATGATTTTCATAAACATGATGCTTTTAAAATCATGTAAATGTAAAGTCAGTCTAGTAAGTGTTAATCTTGAAAATATTACTAAAATATAAGTTATTATAAAAGTTAAAGTAAATATAAAAATTAAAAGTTATAAAAGTTAAGATTTAAGATCTATAAGTGGACATTTTTACACTATTACACTTGTTTTTCCAGCAAATTTTTGATCATGCTGTTAATTTAAAGGCCTTTTTGTATCAAATATGCTTTAGAGGGTTTATGGCGTGGTACTTTTTTTTAGCTACGATGTACTATACTACTACCATATTCATAAAGCATAATATTCTAAAGAATACTGTGGTATTACAAAGGTAGTTTGATTTTCATATATTGTTTTCAAGTAATCTTGATTATTACAGCCATAAAATGGTATGTTGGTCAAGATAACTTAATGTGGCAGTTAGAGGGGACACGAAAAACTGACAGAGATGTTTTCAGAAAAGCACATGGTGAGTTATCTGGCGCAATCATCTTACTTATTGACTCGGAAGCAAACATCGTGGCAGTCTGATAGAGTTACAAGGAGTAGCTTGTTTGTGGATGGCAGATGCTGGCAGTAAATTGAAAGCGAGTCTATTGAGTGAGATGGTGAATGTTTCAAAAGAGGATCTGTTGAACCCCTGAGGTTCTGCATTAACCCCAGTGAGAAAGAGCAGGCAATTAGAGTGAATTGTGTTGTTTCTTTCTTCACTTTGTATGCAAATGTGCTCAGAGGGTGAAAGTGCTTCTTGAGAAACCCAGCAGGATCTCCCGCAAAAAAAACCTTGAGAGGAGCAGAATGAGGGGATTCTTAAAACATGCACGTAACTTTTCCTCTTGAAAGATGTTGCTGTTGTGTTTGCTGATAAAATTGCTGCTAGCTTTTGTGTGGGATGGTAACGCACAACTACAATGATGGATTTTTGTGTGAACATGCACAAAGCCAGTTGCTTATAATAATTTATAAACCCTTGGCTCTTCACTGGCACATTAAAAGGGAATGTAGCATTTTTGTTCAAAAACCTAGTGAGCTGCCTTCCTGGCACTTGCCTAAATAAACAACTGAAAATTGGATCCTCATAGGTGGATCTGATGTTGCTAAGCTAACACTTTAATTTATTCAGCACACGCACAGATATTGTGTGAAATAGACACATTTTACGTGAAGTATGTCTATACTGCTGCCTGCCTAGGGCAAGGCTGACCTATAACCTACATATATATTTTTTACATTTTAAGCAATTAAATGCAAAAACCTTTAAAAAAAAATTAACCTAATAATCCACCCCTGTTCTGTTAGCTGTTTCCCCAAAAATCAGAAAAATCTGAAAGTTCACGACTAGTTAAACAAACTAGTCTAAATGTAAACACATGAGAGCGTGCGAATGCTGTGACATCATAGTTCAGCCATGAAAGGACCCTCAGCCGCCCACCTTGTGCTTTGATGCAGGTCTGGAACGTGTCCCACAGAAACTCTGTCAGATTATTTGAAGTAGCCGCATACCACCACTTCTCATACCCTCCTGGGTTTTTTGACAAAGTGACATTCCCACAAGAATTCCTTCCCAGGTTGGCTCTCTGCTCTCTTAAAATGACCCATGCTAAGCACTCATTTTGCTTGTGAACAGGTGGGTGGGATATACTTAGGTAAAAGGGTATGAGATACTGTGCTCTGTTCTAAAAATCACAGTTAAAAGGGCTTGTAAAAACCTGTAAGTATACAGTTGAAGTCAAAAGTTTACATACATCTCGCAGAATCTGCTAAATGTTAATTATTTTACCAAAATAAGAGGGATCATACAAAATATACACATCTTCATTCTGTTCAAAAGTTTTCACCCCCCAGCTCTTATGTATGTAAACTCTTGACTTCAACTGTAAGGACAGGATACAAACTGTCTTTAAATATTACTTTATTAAGTTATTTAAAAGAGATGGCATCTAACACACAGATTAATGTCACTTTATTTGCGTCTTTAGTTCTTTAAAGAAACTTTAACATCCATAGAACCTTTTCCTTGCATGAAAGGTTCTTTATAGAGAACAAAAATCATCTTAAATTTTTAAAATACTGTTTACTCAAAGGTTCTTTGGGGAATCCAAAACTGTTATTTTACGGCATCAATGCAAAAAAACCTCTATTTTTTAACCTTTAAGATCCTTGCACAATAAGCACTTGCACAATACAACATTATAAATGTTGTTGCTGTCACTTTTGATTAATTTAATGCATCCTTGCTAAATAAAAGTATGAATTTCTTACAAAAAAAATCTTACTGGCCCATCTTGAAAGAATCACACTGTATTTTGAGTGTCATTTGTGTCCAAACATGTCATAAACATCTTCAAAGAAGCTGATTTACATACGGTCTACATAAACATAATCATCCAACATAAACAAAGTATTGCAAAAGCAACCTAGGTGTGCAATCAGAGCTTTAGAGATTATAGCAACTAAAAACACTGAGAAATTCCACTGAACAGTTGCATAAGCTGACAGCAACTCATTAAATCCCTGCTGCAAAGTGCTGTTCTATGACGACCATCTTCTCAGCATCTCAAACTATCCTGAGGGAACTTCAAACAACGCAGAGACTTTAAAGGCACAAACACCAGCCTTTGAACGTGCTACCTGATAGCAGATAATGTAAACACAGGTTTACAGAGAGCTCTTCAAAAACAAGCTCTAGAGAAGATACAGCTCACTTCCCTCTAGACAAAACAAGGTAATAACAGCCATCTAACACAGCAGGCTCTCTAATTTAACCCTGTGCTGCTGGAGAGCTTCTCAGTCCAAGAGTGCAGTTTAATCTAAAACTGTGGCTTGTAAAGACGTTATCACGTTATCTGTAGAAGTCTGGTTTTCCTCTGTATTGCTCTTGGCTTAAGAGTTGGCTTGCTAAAAGTAAGAATCATTACTATTGCTTATACGTTAACATCTAACTTTGCACGCAACTCAAACCACATTTTGTGCTACGAATATAAATGGTTGAAACTGTGTGGCTTGTTGAGGAGATGTGCCTATTACTTTTTTGTAAGTGATTGAATTTTTCACATGGCAGATGAGCATTTATGGAGGGTTTCAAGTTATATCTAGGGCCACTAACATTGTTGAGACAATAAGCAACCACCTAGAGTACATATATATATTAGGGCTATTAACTTAACATGTTAACTTAATTAATTAGTAATTAAAAAAAAATGCACACACTGGCCCCGCCCCCAGACCCGTACATCATCTTATATTTCATATAGTTGACTACTGACGAATATGATGCAGGGCAACAAATCCATAAATGCAGTTATGTACTAGAATTCAAGATACTGGTGCCAAAAAAAAAAAAAAAAAAAAAAACGCTGTATGTGTTTTGTCTCATATTTATGTATATCACACAATATGACATGGGCAGCAAGAGCAATATGACACGAGTGCTGATTTTATACAACAGTTCAGTAAATAAGAAGTTGATATTGTTATTTTAAAAACAATATTATATGTTTTTGCTGAATTTTGCAGAGCACATATTTCCTTTGAAGCCATAGCAGAATTGTTGTGCGTCTCTGAGCAACACAACGGTGTTTAGTTTCTGCATGATTCCACGTTTTGAATGCATCATGTGAATAAATTCACTCGTGTGAATCAATTCGATTCAAAGGCCCATTCATAAAGAGAGCCATTTACTGAATTCCTGAATGAATCATCCATTTGAATGAATCGAATGAATGAATGACTCATAAAGACATTTACCACCACCTGCTGGCAGATTTAGTTTTTTTTTTTAGAGTACCATTTCATTAAAAAATAAATAAATAATACTAATAAAAAAAGCACATTAAAGGGATATTTCACCCAAAAAAAATAAAATTCTGTCATCATTTACTCACCCTCATGTCTTTCTTTTGTGGAACATGAAAGAGGAATTTTGAAGACTGTTGGTAACAAAGCAATATTTGGGTACCAATGACTTTCATCGTATGAACAAAAAATAGATTTTTCTCAAATTAGTTTCTTTAAAGTTACATAGTTCTAATATATATATTATTAAGAGTATACTTCATAGTGTACTTTCAGTAACTAAATTGTGTATTTGTACTATATAACTAGTAAACTAAAAGCATACTTAGAGGCCTATGGAATTTTATTTGATTTTATTTTTTCCCAAATTTCTTTTTTTTTCTCCCTCCATTTTACGGATTCTGCTTTTTCGTTTAAATTTTACAATTTTAAGTCATGAAAATGACAAAATTTTACAGCAATGTATTAAAAGTGTAACAAAAATTTGGCCCTATGAAATGTTTTTTTTTATTATTATTATTTCTCCAATTCAATTTTATTTTGATGATCAAATTCTGTGTTTTACTAATCAAAAGCATGTCTAATTAATTGATTTTATAAGGAAATTATTTATTATTATTATTTTATTGATTTATTTATCTTTTTTGTTTTTTTTTCAGAAATACTGTGTTGTGTATTTACATTTGTCTGGTAAATAATCCTTAAAAATAATGATTTAATAATAATTTTATTATTAATATTATTCGTATTAGTAGTACTATCATTACATTAAGTTATATATTTTTGTCACAGTTTATTCAATTTAAAACGAAATTTTATTTTAATGGGTTGTTGTGAAGACCTAAGATTCTGTTTGTATATGACATTACGATAGTTTACCGCGCATCTGCGCCATTCATTCACACAGAGAAACGCAGAACATGCAGGATTCATATTTAAATAGGTTTTTTTCCCCGATTCACAGACACTAATCTATATGGTATTTTGATTTAAATGTACTGACCTACTTTTAATTCATTCATCAAAAATTTTGCAAATTCCACATTACGCATTATACAGTAAATTCCGTTTTTATGACTGGATTCCACAATTCTGTCTGCGTTTTCTGCATTGCAGAAATCATAGGGCCCTACATTCAGTACAATTAAGCACCTTTTCATTAAGCTAGCACAAAATGTAAAATCTAGTTGCATTCTCCACACATTTCTTGCTTTTACTTTTTTTACCAATTATGCATATTTTGGTCACTTGTTGCACAGAAGCAAACTTTAATGAGTTTTGTTTGTAAGACAGCACATTGGATTAAGATGTTTGGACAGCCATTGCTTCCGGCTGCACAGTTTGTTAAGAACAACAAATTGCAAAAGCTCGTCACTCTATTCCCACTTATGTCTTCTTCAGATTTTAATACAAGACACACATTTGTGCCTGTCTGCTTGCATTAATAATGCATGCGGTTCTGATTCAGGTCTGTTTTGCTTAGGGACCAGGTGGAAAGTTTGATCAGTTGTGTTTCGTTTCCCTCTGGGCTGCTACAAAAGGTTCTGCTCGTGTATCTAGGGGACTGTGAACGTAATTGCAGAGATACATAGGCCCATCTCCCCCCCACATGCGTCCATGTCTCATTAGGTTTATGTTTTTTTTCACACCACTTATTAATGATGAGAGTCCAGAGAGAAATAGCGAGAGAGGTTTCTAAGATTACATAAGCTGCACCGTGTGCGCTTTTTTTATTGTGGTAGGTGGTTAATGAGCTCGACCCACTACAATCCCCCTGACAGGATTAACCCTCATCCCTCGTCTCCTCAAAGCACTTATTTCTTCTCCTCTCCTCGTTTCCTCCTCCAGTACAAACCCTTTCCCACCTCCCCACTTCATTCCAGTAATTGCTTAGATTCTATCTATTAAACTTTGTCTTGAAGGAGAGGTTAAGACAACAGTTTTTGCCTGGTAGATTGTCTATATATAAATACCTCATTATCAGGCGTAATCATTGCGGCAACATATTTTGCCTACTTTCTTTGCCTACCCCACGGCTAATTTTATTTTCACACATCTGTCAATGTCAAAACTCCTGTCACTGGCAACTATAAATGATTGAGGATAAATCAGCTGTTGTTTCAAGCGGAATGGCTGACAGGCTTGTCCAAACTGCATATATACATTAATCTGATTTGACAGTTTAAAGGGCTCATATTAATATTTGAAAAACATGTTCTTCTTGAGTGAAAGGTTTTTTTCTTCCTCAAAACAGCTATAATTTAGGTTTTTATGACTCTTTTCTAACTTCGTCTCTCACCAATGGAATTAAACTGGACTGTTTTGACTTATATATTTCTTATATACAATCAAAAAGAAGGAAACAATGCATTAAGAACCGGGGGTGAAAACTTTTGAACAGAATGAAGATGTGTACATTTTTCTTGTTTTGCCTAAATATCTTTTTTTTTCATTTAGTACTGCCCTAGCATTAGTTACATGTTTCCCAGAAGACAAAATAAGTTAAATTTACCCTGATTTTCAAATTCAAAAAGTTTTCACCCCCCGTCTCTTAATGCATTGTGTTTACTTCTGTAGCATCAGTGAGCGTTTGAACCTATAATAGTTAATAGTTATAGTTGCATATGAGTCCCTCAGTTCTCTGCAGTATGAAAAGATGGATCTCAAAATCATACAGTCATTGTTGGAAAGGGTGCAAATACACTAAAAATGCTGAAAAACCGAAGAATTTGTGGGACCTGATGGATTTTTTCTGAAGGACAAACAAGGGATTCATGAAGCTGTGGATCATTCTACATGTGTGTAAACTTTTGAACAGGGCCATTTTTATAAATTGAACTATTTTCTTCACTTGTGGACCACTCTATATCTAAACATCTTTTAAGTGAAATATCTTATTCAGGTCAGTACTAAATAAAAAAATAACATGTATTTTGTATGTTCCCTCTTATTTTGGTAAAATATTTAGCAGATTCTGCAAGGTGTATGTAGACATTTGACTTCAAATGTATTATATATTATATATTTTGATATATACATTTCCGCTACTGAATAAAAACGTAAAAAAACTTAAAATTGTATCATCTCGCAATTCTTTTATTCTCAGAATTGTGTGATACAAACTTGCAATTTTGAGAAATGAAGTGAGAATTGCGAGATATAAAGTCTTTTCCTTTTTTTCCTTTTTTTTATTTGGTGGCGAAAACTGGCTTCCACAGTCTTGACAATACTACTTTTACCATATATAAGTTTGGGGATCAGTAATATTTTTTAATGCTTTTGAAAAGTGTCTTATACTCACTAAGGCTCCATGTATTTAATTAAAATTCAGAAAAAAACAGCAATATTGTGAAATATTATTACAAATTAAAATAACTGTTTTCTATTTTAATAAATGTTTAAATGTAATGTATTCTTGTGATTCAAAGTTGATTTTTCAGCACCATTACTCCAGTCTTCAGTGTCACATGATTTTTCAGAAATCATTCTAATATGTTGATTTGCTGTATGTATATATATATATATATATGAAGAGTTCAGATGCAAAACCAGCTAAATCCATCTGACGTCTTTCTTTAAAAATGCCTTTTTATCAGGCTCAGATGTATAGGTTTCTATGTAAGTACCGGTACTTCTGATTGGGCTGAAGCTGGAATTTTAGCAAGTTTGAAGAAAAAGTATTTGATGGACGTATAATATGTGTCGAGAGCATTCACTCAGTATCATTATCTCATTTTTCACCGAGATGACTTTTAGCTGGTTTTGCATCTGAACTCTTCATATATATATATATATGTATATATATATATATATGTGTGTGTGTGTGAGTCTGCCAGTTACAGTATGTTTTCATAGTTTAAACTCTTATCTCAAACAACTCAAGTGAAAATTTGATTCCTCATGATATGACTTCTTTTAAAAAGACATCTTATGATAATCTTAGGTGTGATTGTTAGTGATAGCATTGACATCTTGTCCTCAATCTACCTTGTCTGACCCGGCATTGACCCCTGAGTTTGTTGTTTCCTTCATTACGTGCATTACTGTAAGTGTCTGCTCTTGCATAAACCTTACTTGACCTCGTTTAGGCATTCCATGCTTGCTAGCTGAAGTTAAAAGACTAATACGCCAATTAAACCAGCTGGTGTGATATTGCTGATTCAGGTATCATGGGAGTGAAATGAACTCTACATACACGTACATAAACCTACTGTGAAATAAACATTGGGGAAAAGCGAGGATGCTAGATCTTTCCAAGCCTTTGTGTGGTTCATTTAGTGGCTGTCACAAAGGAGGATTATTTTAAGACTGTAAGAGGGATTAAGGAGAATGTAAGGAGATGGATGTCTTTTCTCTTGTGTGCTAAATAAAACTTCATTGATGAAGAGTAATTTCATAATAGTGCAGTGATCCAGTCACTAGAACTCATATTGACTTAGAGTGTGTGTGTAGTTTCTCAGATTTACTCATGTTTTGTTATGGATCTAAAAATATGGATTACCCTTACAGCTTT
>JAHKKF010525700.1:0-11335 GCA_019740295.1 Labeo calbasu
CTGCCTCATTAAATGCAGCCCTCATCATGACGGCCGATAACTGGAAGTCAGTGCAGACCTGTTTCACTTCATCAATTAACTACCCCCATATTTAGTTCTTTCTCCAGCAAACCCAGCAGTCGAGACATCCGTGGGAGAACACCTGCGGTCTCGACAGAAATGACATGCTTCTCAAAATTACTGGCATGGGCTTATCTTAATGTCAGGGCCACTGCCGGTTCACAGACCAAGCACATTTGTGCTATGAAAGAAAGTTACTTACCAATTTCCAACATGTTTAACATTATTAAACTTGCTCAGATATCAGACTTTTTGGAGTTTAAAGTCAGCACATTTGTGAGTTAAATGTAAATTAAAATGTAAACTTCAAATGCTGAAGTAATAACAACAGCTTCTTGGCATGTCACTAAATATCACATCTTCAGAAAAGATAAATTCCGAAATATTCTTGTCAAGAACATAATGTATATCTACTTTGGGATTCAAAAGTCTCACACCACAAGTGGAAAGATTTTTTTCTTATAACAGATGAGATCAGCATAAAAATTTGATTGAAAAGTTCAGTGTTTTCATGTCTTAGAATTAGATGGGTTGCTCTTAATTTTAACAAGACTAGTACATAGAAACACATTTTACAAGTTTTTATATAAAACCTGATGATTTATTTCACTCTTGTTTGATTAGATCTGAGAATCCCTGTTTTTTTTTTATTCATTTAAATATTTAGGGTTGGTCTCTTATAGTCACCGAGAATGCATTTATTTGATCACAAATACAATAAAATCAGTAATGTAGTGACATATTGCAATTTTAATATAAAATATAGCTGCAAGCAGCAAATGCCGGGGTTCAAACGCTTTAAGGCATATAAGCACATATGAAAACGTACATTATTAAGCAAACCTGTAACCACCTAAATCAGTGATTTAAAAAAAAAAACATTTTTGGCAAATCCAGGTCATATACCATAGAAATTATGTTTTTTAACGTTTAGGACTGTTATAGTGCCAGCTGTGGTCCGATCTCCTTAAAACTTTGCGTGCTTGTTTAGAAACACCTGTCGCATGTGCTCACCAGGTTTTGTGAAGTTTTGAGTTTTGGTTTAGGCTTTATAGGATTTGGAGTAAATTTGGACAGGCCCCTTTTCTAAATGACCTCGTTGTAGCTTCTCAAAGGGTAAATTTCCACTTTTTTTTTTTTGTTTTATAATTATTGACCAGGAGAGTCCAGAGAATTGTACTGCAGTGTTTGTTTTCCCAGATTGAGCGAAAAAGTTTTTCCAGTTGACCGACTGGTTTGCAAAAGTAGGTTTTTTTTTTTTTCCTCAATCATTAAACAAACAATTTGATTGACTGCAGTGGTTCTAGAGGCAAAGTCGTCTGGAATGAGGAGTTCTATCGAATTAAATGAATAATGTGTGTATGTGTGAAAAAACAGACAACGTACAATCGTTTACGTCCTTGAAAAATGCAATATCGCGCCACCCCCAAGTTGTGAGCGATTTCGTACTTTTGATCGCTATAGCGCCCCCGTCAGACCGATTGGGGTGAGCCTTGGTGACATTGTCGGCAGTGTGAGTACTACCATCCCTCCAAGTTTCAAGTCTCTTCGACTCTATGACGGTTTGGTCTGCACGATCAGTTTTATGTGGAGATCGCTGATCCGTGACCATTCTAACAATTACAATAGGGTTTCAGCGCAAGCACTACTTTTACCCCTAATAATTTCTAATTTAATATATTTTAAAATGTATTTTATTTCTGTAATGGCAAAACTTTAGCCATTAGAAATCATTTAGTAATAATTATAAAATGCTGATTTGGTGGTAAGGAAATTAATGTTGAAACTGGTTGTGTTTCTTAAAAGAACATTAATTCATTTGAAATATAGTATTGTAGGAGTCTGTATTGTACATTTTTAGCAATATAATCCAGCCTTGCTGAAGAAAAGTTTTAGTTTCTTTTAAAAAAAAATTCGCTAACTCCAAACCTTTAAACGATAAAATTCAAGAAAAAACAAAAGCGACCAAGAAACATTAAAAAATATGTAGGTGAACTGTTTTGCAACAGATAAAGACACGTGATGTTAAACAAGCCTATGTGCCTAAAGCCCTTAAGCTGATATTCATGCAAACCTCCAAATTCATTACAAATGACTTTCTCTTCTGCAGGAATAGCGAGGGTCTGGTGAGTGCAGAGGAGGTGTTGAGAGGCCTTGGACTGGACCCGTCCCCCGAAGACTGCGTGGCCACGCAGCGTGTGTGTCAGATCGTGTCTACGCGTGCAGCCCATCTCTGTGCTGCATCGCTGGCGGCTGTCCTACGGCAGATTCGAGATAACAAAGCCGTAGAGAAACTGCGCACCACTATCGGAGTGGATGGATCGGTCTACAAAAACCACCCACAGTGAGTCCAGTGTCCAGCACCAATGTGTGTTTTTTATGGCAATGAATGATTACCATATTCACATACAATGGGATATTTATACAGTCCACTTTAAAGGGATAGTTCACACAAAAACACTCGCCCTCATGCCGTTCCAAACCCGTAAGACCTCCGTTCATCTTAGCAGAGAGTTATTTTTTGTGCACAAAGTATTCTCGTAGCTTTATAAAATACAGTTGAACCGCTGATGTCAAATGGACTATTTTATCAATGTTCTTGGTACCTTTCTGGACCTTGAATGTGGAAGGACCCTGTCTATGGAGGGTCAGAAAGCTCTTGGATTTCATCAAAAATATCTTAATTTGAAGATATATCTTAATATCTTAATCTGAAGAAGAACAAAGGTCTTACAGGTTTGGAATGACATGAGGGTGAGTAATTAATGACACAAAATTCATTTTTGGGTGAACTAACCCTTTCACAAGTTGATATGATTCTTTAGGGTCTTAATGAAAAGTCTATAATCTACTTTGGTTAAAAATTCTCAATGGTTGTGTAAAACAACACCCTTTTTACCTTGCTAAAACAAGCTCTGCAAAAATCATCCTGTTCTGGTCGAGGCTGCTTTAAATGTTAATGAGCTCTGCACGCCCCGCCCCTCTCTTCTCTCTGTGGAGTGACGAGCCTGTTTACTTTAGCCACATTTAGCTAAACTTGCTAGCATGTTATTAATTCATAAAAAAAAACTTATACTCACTTCTGCTGTAAGTGAAGTTGGATCACGAATGATTTGTGTGAACATATGTTAGCCGAACATGTTGGACTTAATTTTCCGTTCGCTTTATGTCATGTTATAAATAGTAAACACTCAAGTACTATATAAACATTATCTGAGCTCCCACACATTTTTTTAGATAATTATGGGCCATTATTCGAAGCATAAACCATAAGATATGTCCACTTTCTGAAAGGTATAATGTCTCTTTCCTAAACAGGGTTATTTGTTTGCTTTCAAATTATAAATACATAAAAGATTTTATGTTAACCATGCGTTTTTAAAGAAATGCAATTTGCACATGTATTTTTTCTTATTTGGAGAAAACTGTGATATTTGGATGCAGTTTTTTGTTTGCATGTTATTGCCCCCACACGTAGCTATTGAACACACTGGATTATATAGATATGATTGAATTAATTATTTAAAATATTATTTTAAAATATCAAGATGACGGGGTGGACACTTAAAGCAGAACACACAAAGCATGACAAAATATGACATTTATTCAACTTGGAAAAAAATAATATAATAATAATAAATAATATAATTACATTCTCAAACACATTTATATACACCCCCCCCCCCCCAATTCNCATTCTCAAACACATTTATATACCCCCCCCCCCCCAATTCATTTTAGTCTTTAGCAATATTAACTACAAATGAATGCTATGTCCACCCTGTCATGTGTATGTCCACCCTATCAAGTCTAAGTGGCCGACAGGGTGGACATTTTGAGGTTCAATTAGCATTTTAGCTTACAACAAACTCTGACTAGCTAAATAATTTGGTTGTTGAAGAGAATTTACATCATTTACATATTGTAAAAATACGGTATTCTAATCACTTCCGGCATATTTTAAGCCGACAGGGTGGACATGTTAATCTTAGGAAAAGCAAGTAAGCAAACTCATACGAAGAAAATTTGTCAATTTAAAAGTCACCAACTTACCTCAGCCGTTGACATTCAGCCAGTGAAGAGACAAAAAAATCTGTTGTCCTGATGTCACTAAATTTTAACATTTTATGATTTGACTATATTCTACTCTCATTCAAATTTAATGAGCAGTGCATGGGACCTAGCAAAATAACAAGCATCCTCCTACACAAAACTTGAATAAAAAAAAATGTATCTAAACACAATTATGTATCTAAAGAGCCAAGTAATGCTTTTGTTATGAATGCAAACACTTATAGCCTAATATAACACACTCTTTCATAGTAATTTTTATGTTAAGTTATCATGGCAAATGAGTTATGTATGTACAGGACACCAAAAGGCACCCTACAGTGATATTGACCCCATTACTGTAAGCCTGAAAATGCATTTCAGTAATGCTTTTGAAAAACAAAATTCAAGTTGTTCACCAATGCTGTGATTTAAAATTAGATTATACCACTTTGACACTTAAACTTGTCAGAATTCTAATTGATCTAAAGATGAGCATGTGAGGAGAGGTGCAACAGAGAAAGAGCGAAACAACTCACCTGTGCTAGGGTTAGTCACACTTGCCAGCTGTTTTTCCTGGTTGAAAAAGGTGACAGGCTAAAACCTGCTGTTTCCCTTTGTTTCCCCGTAATGGATTGACAAGAAAATTGAGTGATCGCAGCGTGTACACCGTGTAAATGTGTATTTGTTTTCTGCAGGTTGTTGAGGAAGTCGTATTTGTGCAGCTTCACAAGGAATTCTTGAAACAAGATTTACACTCGTTCTGTCTTTGAAAGATTACGTGTAATTTTAGACAGATGCATTTACATTGTGACTAAGATCTAGAAGACAGCTATGCTACACGGCCTTCTTCAATAAATTCGTCTCCTCACAAGAACTCCGGTCAAGCTTACTTATTTTATGTATTAGAGAAATCTAATACATATGGCGAGCCACCCAAACCACTGGTCAGCCAAATACAGCAAAATCTAATAGCTTTTGTACTTTATTGCTAATTTAAGTGCTTGACAAAGCTAGGAAAATGTTTGTTTACAAATTGGCCAAGAACAATGACTGTGGTAAAAATTTTAGATCAGAGCAAATGAGAACGACAACTGTTTTTTTTGTAAACTTGCAATCGAAAGCCCACCTCAGCAACTCAACGATTCTTCCTGGATGTTGTCAGAGAGTTTGCCAGGGGATATAAACGCAGCAGGGAGTTGAATTGGCCAGGGCTTTTAACAACCACCTGCTGAGACACAGCTTCATGCATCGATTCCCTCCGTTTCCTCAATGACTATGGAAATTGATGACTGAAATATGGCTAAAAAAAAGTTAGCGATCATCTAATGGATGCTGCGCAACAATACCGATAGAAGAGAGTTTTGTTCCACATGTCTTATATTGGATCAGCACTATCTTCGATATGTCTTTTGATAATAACTTTACCTTGGTGCTGAAAAGAGTACTTATTTGCATGGCTCATGTTTTATGAAATGAAAGCTGCCTGCAAGCATCAGCGTTAATTAGTTGTGCTATTTTAATCCAGCACGACTTGGAATCGCAGCTTTCCTCACCTAGGGTGCTAACTCATGCCTTCGTAGAAATAGATCACGTTCTGAAAATTTCCTGAAGGTGTGGATGGCACTCTCAGAGATGAGTGTACTTCTCTCTCAAGATGCGCCTGTGTTGATTGGCTGTGTACAAGTGCCACCTCATGCCAGTCATTGAGTGAGCTCTTCTTTCAGGTTGTGACATGTTTCTGTGACGCCTGCAAATATTCTTTTCTGATGTGAAAGCTCTGAGTTTGGTACATTTGTAAACGTCAAGAGTATGAATGGTTTCGCATGCTGTATGCAGAGGGTAGATGTAAGAGCAAAGGTGACAACTTTCTTTAAAGGGAAAGTCAACAATAAGTCAGGAGACTGAAATGATGAAATACTCGGTCAAGTTTTTAACTCCTGCATGCATAAGTGTAAGCAGCTTTGTTGAATGCAATAGAAGCAATCTAAATTGCTTTTTATCCTGCGGCGTCTACTTCCATCGCATGTTAAGAGTTGCAGCTTAAATGGTTTTCCCAATCAGATGAAACATTTTCATCTTTTGCAGTTAATCTATGAGCCATATATCATCATTTAGACTTTTTTTTACCACAACCATTTTATTTTATTCATAAAATGTACATAATTTTATTTTTAATTAAAATTTGATTTCATTCAGTTTATTATAATTCATTGGACTTTTAACACAATCATTTTATTTCTTAAAATTTAGATAATTATATATTTTTAATTAAAGTGCTATTTTTCTTATACATTATTCAAGTTTTTATACAACCATTTTATTTTATTTCATAATATTTAAATAATTTTATATTTAATTAAAATGTTATTTTCTTAAATTTTATTATCATTTATTAGACTTAACACAACTATTTTATTATTATTATTTTTTTAATTAATAGATTAAAATTCTTATTTTCTCTTCCTTCTTTTTTCTTTCTTCTTTTTTTGTATAATGTAATGTAAGACCAAGGCTCACTTTTTCCACAAAAATGTAAAGTGACATTATCACACATTATTTCAAAATCCACTTTTGATGAAGGGCATGATCAGATCTGTTTAACGTTCATGCTATTTTTTTTTTTTATGTATATAAATGTTTAACGTTCATGCTATTTTTTTTTTTTTTTTATGTATGTATATATGTATTTTTTTTTTTTTGAAGAGTTTCATATGTAATTTGAATAAATGAACAATCACTGAACTACAGCTGCAAACATTGCATCACCTCTCTGATTAGTAATTCTCAGATCTCTGAATGTACCATGCAACCTCCTAACGTTATTTTCTCCTGTGCCCCATTTTTTTTCCCCCTTTATCCCTTTGTGCATCATTCACCTTTTTCTTACTTGTTCTTTCTTTGCTTTTGGCCCTTTTTCTCTCTCACCCACACATTTGTTTGTTCTCTGGCTTTTTCCTGAAGGTTTGCCCGGCGACTCAATAAGATGGTGCGGTTATTGGTGCCTGACTGCGACGTGCGTTTCTTGCGCTCTGAGGATGGCAGCGGAAAGGGGGCTGCCATGGTTACAGCTGTGGCATACCGGTTGGCAAAGCAGCATGCAGAGCGTCAGCGTATCCTGGACACCCTGCGTCTCAATCGGGATCAACTCCTGGAGGTGAAGAATAGGATGGAGGAGGAGATTAACCGCGGTTTGGCTAAAAAAACACACGCCACGGCCACTGTCAAAATGCTGCCCACGTTTGTGCGCTCCACACCGGATGGAACAGGTTAGAGTGAGAAAAACAGAGTTTTAACTTATTTTAGTTAACCCCATAATGAAAATTCTGTCATCTTTTATTCACCCTCATGTTCCAAAACACTGTTTTTTTAATGTGAAAGTAATTTCCCTCATGTTGCCCTTTTCCATACAACAACAGTTCATAATGAGCATGAAAGCACCCTAATTGTGCTCCAAATGACTCATGCACTGTATTCCTTTAGTCATACACACTACCAGTCAAAAGTTTTTGAACAGTAAGGTTTTTACTGTTTTTTTTTTTTTTTAAGAAGTCTCTTCTGCTCACCAAGCCTTCATTTATTTGCTCCAAAAGTACAGCAAAAACAGTAATTTTTTTTTTGTATTTTTACTATTTGAAATAACTGTTTTCTTTTTGAATATATTTTAAAATGTAATTTATTCCTGTGATTTCAAAGCGGAATTTTTAGCGTCATTACTCCAATCACATCTACCTTCAGAAATCGTTCTAATATTCTCAAAAAACATTATTATTGTTATTATGTTGAAAAATTTCAAGTGTTCCAGTGAAAAAAAAAATATATATATATAATTTTTTTTGAATAGAAAGTTCAGAGGAACAGTATTTGTCTGACAGAAATCTTTTGTAACATTAGAAATGTCTTTGTCATCACTTTTGATCAATTTAAAGCCTTCTTGCTAAATAAAAGTATTAATTTCTATAATTTCTTTCCCAAATATAAAATAAATAAATAAATAAATTATACTGACTCCAAGATTTTGAATGGTATAATGTATAATGTTACAAAAGCTATTTATCTGAGATAAATGCTGATCTTTGGATCTTTCTATTCATCAAAGAATCTGAAAAATATGTACTCAACAGTTTTAAATATTAATAATAATAATAATAACAATAATAATAAATGTTTCTTGAACAACAGATCAGCATATTAGAATGATTTCTGAAAGATCATGTGACTGAGTAATCATGCTAAAAATTCAGCTTTGTAATCACAGGAATAAATTACATTTTAAAATATATTCAAATAGAAAACAATTATTTTAAATAGTAAGAATATTTCAAAATGTTACTGTTTTTGCTGTACTTTGGATCAAATACATGCAGGCTTGGTGAGCAGAAGAGACTTTAAAAAACATTAAAAATATTACTGTTCAAAAACTTTTGACGGGTAGTGTATAGGATATGATATATACTGAATAAGTATGAAGAACAGACCTGGAAAGTACTTTCTTTCTTTCTTTCTTTCTTTCTTTCTTTCTTTCTTTCTTTCTTTCTTTCTTTCTTTCTTTCTTTCTTGTACAAGCTGGTGGATTTGATGTAAGTTTTTTTTTTTTTTTTTTTTTTTTTTTTCTCAAATCTCTTGGAAACCCACTGACAGATGTTGCCACTATGAAATGTCGTATGAAAACAGCTGCAAAAAAATATGTGTCGTGTAAAAAAAAAAAAATANAGTGTATAGGATATGATATATACTGAATAAGTATGAAGAACAGACCTGGAAAGTACTTTCTTTCTTTCTTTCTTTCTTTCTTTCTTTCTTTCTTTCTTGTACAAGCTGGTGGATTTGATGTAAGTTTTTTTTTTTTTTTTTCAAATCTCTTGGAAACCCACTGACAGATGTTGCCACTATGAAATGTCGTATGAAAACAGCTGCAAAAAAATATGTGTCGTGTAAAAAAAAAAAAATAATAACAGTAACAGCTTTGAAGATCAGATCACAAATGGAGACGTATTGCATGCAAAATAAAATGTCATTCCATCTTGCCAAAAAAAAATAAAGGAAGATCTGGAGGGAAAGTGCTTGAATATAAATTGCTGTGAATAATGCATCATATCTTGATTCAAGCTTGCTTAGAATGATGGAATGACGACAATTTCTGAGAATGTTTTTTTTCATGCATAATTTTTTTTTTGTTGGCAGAGACAAATCATACACAACAGCGAGTACACCGTATATGTATGCTATTATGTGTGTGTGTATATATGCATGCTTTTTAAAAAAAAACAAAAAAAAAAAAACAAACCTTGGCAACCCAGACTTTTCTAATGAGCCTGTTAGTGTACTTACAGTATTTAGTGACCTAGAAATCATGCAAAATTTTAAATGTGTCTTATTCTTACTTTAAATAAAATGTAATTTCTTCGTTTACATACAAATTCGGTTTCCGTGGTGTTCTCAGACTATTGAAACCCCTTATTTGTGCGTTCAAAAGGTTAAAACGCAAATGAGATGGAGGAACTAAAAAAGAATTGTCTAATCTAAATATACTGTAGGGGCAAAACTGTACTGACTGAGATAAACCGTAGTGTATGTAATACCCTCACTGGTATGTGATACAAATCAATTACCCCTCCGTATCTATTCTATACCAGCTCCGTAACTGGACCGTTCCAAAAGAGTCCAGGATGTTGACTGGTGTGTGGGTGTGTGTCTGAACGAGAGAGTGTGTGTTTTAATGTGTGTGTGTATGAGAGAAAGTTGTTACGGTCGCTGAATCTATTGTGAATGTTCTACAGAGCGTGGAGACTTCTTGGCACTGGATCTGGGCGGCACAAACTTCAGGGTGCTTTTGGTGCGCGTTCGAAGTGGGAAAAGACGGAGCGTGGAGATGCATAATAAGATCTACACCATCCCCCAAGACATTACCCAGGGCACAGGCGAGGAGGTATGCCCTCTAATCATACTCTACTTCATTAACGCCCATTCAAGATGTGAATTGGGTACATGGTGGATTCCTTTCATTTGCATGATGATGACGTTGCAGTGGAAAAATCACGTTGATTTTCTTTTAATTCTCAACTGAGCTACCAAATTGAAATGAAAGCAGCTCTGATATATAATGATATTGTGTGTCTTGGATTGCAGGGTAAGTGCACTAGGGGTACTATGTGACCTCCTTAATAAAACTAACGCTGTTTTTGAATGTGAAGTGCACTCACCTGTTTGCAATTTATTTGAAAGTGGTCACCGCACAGCACTTGAGCGGTACAATCCTGTGTCCGGCTGCATATGTAGTGGTGTATTGTAGGATGGAATTGCACATCAAGACACTTGTTGTATCATAACCTGTTCTCTTGTACTCACTTGGTTTCCAATGATAGTGCTGTTGAGCTTGTTTAGATAAGCACATAGCCTAGATAATGCACTTTGTGCATCAACAAACCTTTATGTTCACTTCTGTGTGTATGTGTTTGTGTCTGCAGTTATTTGATCACATTGTGCACTGTATTGCTGACTTTCTGGAGTATATGGGTATGAAGGGAGCATCGCTGCCTCTGGGTTTCACTTTCTCGTTTCCCTGCCATCAGACCCGACTGGACCAGGTAAGTCCACGCATACACATCTCTGCTCATTCATAAAAAATGAGGGCAAAGGGTAATTTTTAGCACTGGAAAGTGTGCTTCTACAAATAGGGTACAAAATAGGACTTCAACTCTTAAACATTCTGACCAAAGAATAAATGAGAATAAATGTAATAAATAGTTTTTTTTCTTTTCAAAGTTACAGTCATGTAAAATAGTTAGGACATCCTATTGAATTCCATGGTTTTACGTATCAGGACGTCATTAAAAAAACTGGTCCTTGGCTGGTCTTAAAATTTTGAAAATAAAACCTCAGATGAACAATAACACATGACAAATTGCACCCTGTCATTATTTACTGAACCATAATAAAGCCAAAATGGAAAAGCCATGTGTGACAAAGTTAGTACACCCTTACTGTTAACATTGGAATTAAGAGGGTAAATAACAGTCAAGCACTGCTAATCAAATACCTTTGATTAACTGATCATCAGCAAGTCTGAGCGCCTCTATAAAAGCATAAGCTTCGGCAGTTTGGAGCTGATTTGGAGCCTTCAGGTTTGTGTTAACACAATGCCAAGGAGGTAAGACATCAGCAATCATCTTAGAGAAGCAATTGTTGCTGCCATCAATCTGAGAAGAGTAATACGGCCATTTCC
>JAHKKF010525701.1:0-13805 GCA_019740295.1 Labeo calbasu
TTTCATGTAACTGTGTCGATACGTTTTAAACTTAAGCTAATTTTAAACAATTTTTTTCATTTGTACAAACAACAGCACCTTTGTTGGCAGCAGCACCTCAGGTAGCAATGTAAGTATTGCCTAAACATGGTCCTCATAATCCATAATTTGTACTTAAATAAATGAATGCCACGTTTCGCCATCTTGTTTACGGTCGCTTAATGATTTTTACGTTCTCGGCTGCGGCGGCGTAACATCTTACTTCCGGTCATCGTAGCCGTTCCATTGAAAGCTGTTGCTTAAAGTCCCTAGAATTAGATCTCCAAAACCACAACATGATTTACTGGCACATTATTAAATTGTTTTACCAGTCCAGGACTTAAAATGAGTTCTGAAATTCAGACATTTTTAAGTGAAGGTAATACGTCTCCAGAAAGAAGTTTACCTGTTGTTTAGATAGTTTACATTGTGACTGTAAAAATAGGAATTGCTCTTGTGCCACAGCGTATCATTAAATACATACAGGCCGCATTCCTGCTCCTCCCGGCTCAGTTTGGGTAAATCCACAGGGTTCCTAGAGCTCAGATCGAGTCACGAGATCAAGCCCTCTGTTACGGACCGCACACCAAATCTGCTCACTTTCGCCTCTGTTCGAGGATTACATTAACACGCAAACCCCCCAGAATATGATTTCACATCCAATATTAGTCACACATTCGTTCACGAAGAGCAGGCGTCTTCAAGAACCCCAGTAATTTAACTGTGTCTAATGTAAAGGCTGAGCGATCGCTGATGTGCATCAAGGTCATACAAATACACATCATGTAATGGGTGTGTATTGCATTTACATTACATTTACATTTAATCATTTAGCAGACGCTTTTATCCAAAGCGAGTTACAAATGAGGAGAAGAATAGAAGCAATCAGGCCAACAAGAGGGCAACATTAAACAAGTGCTGTGACAAGTGTCAGTTAGTCTAGCACAGTACACATAGCAAGGTTGTGTGTATTCAGTTCAAGTTTATTTGTATAGCGCTTTTCACAGTACAAATCTTTGCAAAGCAGTTTTACAGAAAATTAAAGTTTCTACAATATATTTAGTAGTAGCTTATTAGTGGTGACTTGGTCAAGTACATAAACAGACGATGAACACTATTAACAGTAATGATTATATGTTGCGATTAAACTTTGGTAGTGCTGTATGTTGTTTCAGGGTTATATTAAATAAATTAGAAAAGACAAATAGAATAGGTAAGTGCTAGTATTAATTGGTCTGATAACTGATAAATCTTAAACAGTAAATTCTTTTTCATAATTTATTTGTTTTCATGATAGCAGCCTCAAACATTCACACTGAAACGCTCCACCCACAGTGGACCTGACTGTGGAAACAAATGTATTATATCTGAGCACAGGATTTTTTTTAAGTTGGCCTGAATGACCAAAATCAACATTCTTACAACGCACACACGGTGTATCTCCTGTAGTGCGGAGTGGTTTCCATCTGCGGCCTGCGTCAGATCAGAGCTCTCTGAAGGTGCTGCAGTACGTGGAGAAGCAGCTCGCTCAGTTCAACCCGTCACAGACGCTCAGCAGCAGCCGAAACTGTAAGCTCCAGACGCTCGACCGCTGAGCGATCTGCTCGGCATTCCCTCTGCACAGTCTCCCTGCTTGATCCGCTCAATATTTTCCGCTGCACTTGACCACTGCATGATTCGCTGCACGACCCACTGCACACACTCACTCCGCTTCACTCTCTCCGTCTCCGCTTCTCTGTTTTCCTGTGTAAGAGCTGCATGCTTCACTCTTCCTTTTGCCGTTCCTCTGTGGTCTCAAAGTCACCTCGTACTTCACTTTTTCAAGTTCTTCAGGCCTGTGATGTAGTGCTCTAAATTCTATTTAGTGTTCCTGATATTTAAAAAAATGCTGTACTCATGACCATATATGCAAGAACACAGGTCTTGAACCCTGCTCCTGGGGACCCACTGTCCTGAAGAGTGTACCTGCAACCCTAACAAAGAAACACACCTGCACCAGCAGCTCAAGGTCTTCAGGATCACTTGAAAAATCACAGGCCAGGTGTGCCGAAGCAGGCCGGAAATAAAATCGTGTAGGTCGCCAGGAGCAGGGTTGAAGACTTTGGCATGGCGAGGAGAGTTTGTCCAAGCTCTCCAAGTAAGCCGTCTGTGAGATGTCTGTGCTGATTTCTGTTCATTTGCAGCCTGCAGTATGTCCGAGCTGAGCTCGTTACACGACGCAGAAACTGACTTCCGTCAAACCTACCGACAAGTCCAGAAAAAGGCGCTACCGGCCATTCCTGATCTCGACGACCCCGCCGACCTCCGGGCCGCAGACTTATCTCCCGTTCACGAGGGAAGATACACACGACAGCCACAGCGCAGAAATGACGCGGCGGATGAACACGCCAGGTAACAGACGGATGAGATGTAGTAGAGCGCTTGTGTTACTACGCAATGAGCATTGACCGTTTCCGTTCCAGGTGGAACCCTCGCTCAGAGCACCTGCAGAGGAAGGCTTTCCTGGAACGTGGACGCACCGGATCCCTGGATGAGCTCGAGGAGTTTGCGATGGCGTATATGCAGCGGGGACGTCACGGTGACGTCGGAAACAGGGAGGACGACTACAGAGCACACGAGCGGGAGAGAGACCGAAAGCGAGAACGGGAGCTGGAAAGGGATCGTTACCCGTTTTCTTGTTCCAAACGTTACTCTCCGAAGTCCAGTCCGGTGAGACGTCCGCCCAGCCCTCCGCCCTTGCCCGGAAAAAGGCGGGACACGTGGGACGAGGGTCAAGCCCAACGGGATCCACGAGAGCGGGATCAGAGCGAAAGAGCCACAGGGAGCAGGCGAGGCTACGACGATGCCCTTCTCAACAGTTTACTGGAACGTAAAGCTAAAGCCGTCAAGAGCAGCTCTTCAAAAGCGGGACAGACCGAAGAGGGCTCGGACACGCCTTCCAAAAACAGCTCCAAAAAGAATAGCGAGCGTCTCCACAGCAGGTCTCCAAGCAACCAGTCACCGCGCCACCGGACGGCAGAGGACAATGAATCGTTGCCGCCGTACACAGAAAAGGAACTGGAGCGTTCCCGTGGAGCCGAGTCCGGACAACAACCTTTCAGCTACACGCGCTCCGGTCACGGCTCCGCGCCAAGCGGGCAGGAGGAGCAGAACCGCCCTCGTAAAGTGGTGAGTTATCTGTAGGCCTCTTTGTGACTTCGCTGTTCCATTTGAAAGGGGGAATAAAACCCTCACGGCACTGTGGACCCGATTTTGTCTCGCATGTAAATGGATGCGTTGGTGCGGTGAAAGAAAAGCACCAGAGATCCACAGAATGAAGCCACTTCAATCAAAGCAAGGCTGTAGAAAGGCCTTTGAAAATGTCTTTAGAGATTTAAAGAATGTAGTCCTGAAACCCTCCAACACAACGGGTAGCTTTATTGGAAAAGTGTTTAACTTTTTTTTTTTCAATTTCACCAGAGAAGCACTCTATAAGATTTCCTCTTGCCAGTCATCATCCTTACCATTTATTTCATTCATATCTCCTGTAGACATTTTTTGATGAACAAAGTGCGCAGTTCGATTCCGACCTAGGTCTTTCAATCACGGTTCGATTTGTACCTCGATTTGACAGCAGAAAATAACCTGTACACAGGTAACAAGAATGTCCATAAATTAAACACATCTCTGCCTGCTTGCTGCCTAATTCCTCCCCAAAATGTATTTGGATCACAGCTTAAACTCTGTATAAACGCTAACACAACTAACAGTATTGACCGTAGAAACGGTCCCAGAAAGCACGAGTTCGAAACTGTAAAGGACTTTGGAAAAAGAAATTGAAGAAGGCCAAGATATGACATTGATAAAATATGTGTAGCAGAAAGACACATTATGAAAGACACTTCAGTATTTGCTGCAGATGCTTTGTGGATTGTTGCGGGCACAGTGTGAGTTCAGTGCATCGATTCCTGCAGAAAATGATTCCGCCCGTTCCATTCCACTCGCCCACAGACGTCCACCGTAACGTGATGTTTCTGCTCTTACAAAGCACATATATTCTGCTGTAGCGCTTAACTGATCTTGACACTCATTTGAGCTTCTCGTCATTAAATTAGATCCAATTGTAAGTACACTGTAGACGCTCGCCAGAGACACGGCAGAAGCTAAAGCGCTCCAACTGCGTAGAAATACAGATGGAAATCTTATTGAGTGCAACTTGGAGAATCGGGTAGCTGTTCAGGTTCTGACTCGGTTTCGTTTAATTTGTGTGTTGTTTCTGTGTAATGTAACGTATGTGTCTGGTCCTAATAATTCCAGAATAATCACTGACAGCGCTTCACCTGCCGACTCTCCGCCACTCGCACCGCTAGACCAGACTAACCTACTCAAACCGAGCTGCTCGGCTCGCTCCTTCCGCTCACTCTCCTGTCCTTTCTTTGAACAGAGCACTCTTCTGAGCAGAGACTCGCTTGTAGTTTGATGTCTCAGACACACGGTGAGGACGTCGCCACGCTTGCAAAATCTCCACCGCCGACTCGCACCCGTCCCGCGGAGCTCTAGCGCTGTGGAAGGCAGGTTTGTGTGGCCTGAACAAGAGTACCGAAATGTGTTTCACAGTCATGTACGGAGTGGATCGAACTTCCCCTAGAATTGACTTGAGCACGGAGTAATTCATGAGACCTTTCCTGCCAGTTCGAGTAGATTCGTGTGTGATGAAAACTTCGCCGCACAGTGGAACGATGACGTTTGCGCTGAGCACTGCTGGATGTCACACATGAGGTTAGCGGAACCGCTAGCACGGTCGCCCTCTCAACACCACGTTTACACAGTCTTTTCATTCTTATGTCTATAATCTGTAAGTGCTTGTCTGAATGGAGTTTTTATTTTGCAGATGCTTACATTCTGACGACATGTATATCGGTCAACACAAAAAAGAAGACACTTGTTAAGTGCGCTTGCTAATTCGTATTATTGCAGATCTTCTTATACACTCGTGCTTTTATCGGTATTATAAGATACAGACCATTTATTTTCTAATGAACAAATGATGATATTGTGTATTTTTGGGGATGACTCTGTTTTTTCTCCTCGAACGTCTTGCAGCTGACTGCAGTCAAACACTTGAGTATCATTACTGAAAACACATCAGCATTTATTGTGTAAGTCCTCTCCGTCTACGGTGCCTTTAGTTGGTGTCAATGGCCACAGTGTGACGCGTCTGGAGACTCGCGGCCGGGCTCCGCACACGCCGGCGCTGACGTCACGGGACGATGAGCTCATCTGATGCTGATCCGAGTCCGGTGTCAGTCTCTCGTGCTGGCGATCGGACTTCGTTAGATGACGTTTGTGTTGCTCTCAGACTGACTTCACTGTGTCAGACGTCCGTGTTCACCTGCAGCGCCTTAATTAATTACTCTAGTCTTCCTTTGAAATGCTTTATGTAAGGTAGTTTGAAAGTATTAAAGTGACTTTATCCCGATACTTGAGAAAATGGTTAACAGAATTACAGTGTTGCCCACGAGGACTGAAAATCATGTTTATGCAACGGTTTACATTTTGTAAGGTTTCCTGTGTTTGCTGCCTCATGAAATATGTATATTAGCTATACGCAGTCTATGTTAACTACATCAAATGAATTTCAGTAAAAACTTGACAAGCTCTAATCGTAGCAGACTCGTGTTATAGAGTGTTTTGTTCTGATTCTGTAGCAGCGCATTAATTGTGTCGTGTATATATGGCTACAGCATCATGGCTCTTGTTGTGTTTGTGTCGCTGTAAATCAGTGTTTGTAAGTGTGAGTCACGAGGATCTTTGTTCATTGTTTAGACAATAGTGACGCGCTGAAGCACATCAGTTTCGAGATGGAAACCTCATGCGCGCACACACACACACATCTTAGTGAGGACACTCCGTAACTTTCCACTGATTTTCTATCAGGTTAATGATGTTTTCTATTAGCTAACCCAACCCCTTAACTTACCCATCACACAAACATGTGCAGAACAATGGATTTACATCAACAGCATCTTTTGGCTGATGTAGAAGCCTTTTAACTAGTGAGGAACAGTTGGCTGTCGTGATATTTCACTAACTGAGGATATTTGGTCCTTACAAGTATAGGTTAAACTAGTACACACATACATCATAACACGGCCGTCTAAATGAGGACATACTGTGGACTTGTGTTATTTTTATATTAAGCTCATCATAATGACTACACTTTCACTCCGCTGCTGAAAGAAAACAACGTTATTTATTTATTTATGAATCATTTTCACATGACGAGTGGAGTTCAGCTCTTGCTGCAGATTGTTCAGCCAACAAAGTATTTAAAATGCATCATTACAAAACATTTTCAGTGGACAAAACAATTAGACATGGCTAAGATATTAAGACAGACTGTGATTCCAGCCTCGGTTTTGTTGGTGTTTTAGTAAATATCGCACCTGCTCTGATGGTCCATGAGATTACTGATAAACTGATATTGCAAGTGATGTGTGTGTGTGTGTGTCGACTGCCACAAATTTAAAAGGGGGAAGAGATGCTGCACACCCACAGCACTGCTGATGAAACACAGAAGCCGGAGCTCCACAGATGTCAGGATCCATTTCACTCTTCTGAGGGCCAGAGGTCAGTGATGATCCGCACTGAGACTCTCACACCATCTGCTGGACACACCAGGAACTTCATGCTGTACGACTCTGCTGAGCTTCACTGATCTCAGGCCTGTCCTGGGTGAACAGACAACAAAAGTCCCCGAAACTTTCGGCAATAAACACTGTAATGTTTGTATAATATGTTGATACTAACGTAGCTTACTATTTATTCAGTTACGTTCACGTTTTGTCGCCAAGTCAAGACAAGACGTCAAGTCTTGTCGTTTATGCATTCTGGTGGTGAGCGAAAGCGTTTATGATATATTATTATATATATATATATATATATATATATATATATATATATATATATATATATATAACGACTCCATTTTGTGTGACCTTCAGAGCTGATTCCTCTCGGCTTGATTGGATTNCAAGACAAGACGTCAAGTCTTGTCGTTTATGCATTCTGGTGGTGAGCGAAAGCGTTTATGATATATTATATATATATATATATATATATATATATATATATATATATATAACGACTCCATTTTGTGTGACCTTCAGAGCTGATTCCTCTCGGCTTGATTGGATTCTTAAAATGTACGTGCGAGTTTGTTTGTATGGAATGAGCTGGCATACGCTTAATTTATTTAAAAGCCGGTGTTTTCACGTCAAATGAAAATTATTATAAAGAGTCAGACAAACTCTTGTAGAGCTCACAAAGCTCGCACGTGCTGTCCAATCAAACCCCAGCAGCGCAGCGAATGTAAGTCTCGGATAACATGTGAGGTCATTACATTCCCAAACTAATAAAGCGGAACCTCACTAGGAGTAAAATATGGGCTGTGCCTTTACAACATTACTCTAGTCATCCATCTGAAACTTGTCTTGCTGTAGAACAGTTTTGTTTTTTGTTTTTACTTGAACTGAACTTTTACTGGTTACGATCATCTTCCTTAGAGATCATATAAGACATATAAGTTGTTAAATATTATATAAAGGGTATCTCCTTCTTAAGGCGCACGTTACAGTGATGTTGGTCGTTTTGTGTGAGTAATTAGACTTGTTTGTAAGAAAACACAATGAGGTAAACGTTATAGTGTAAGTGTGACATTGTTTTAATGAAGTTTCTGCTCGCGTTACCTGTGCGCATGCGCGCTATATGATGTACCTGTTTGGGGTGGAGTATTGATCATGATGATGACGACGAGGGGGAGGAAGACGAGAGCAGAGGAAACACAAACCGGCCTCTGAGAGAGACACAACTAAACGTTAAAGCGTCTTAGATAAAATGCCGTTTTGACTGAGCTGCTCATCCGCTACTTTCGTCGTATTTACACCGGTTTCGGTTCGCAGTTTTTCTGGAGTTGATCACATCAGCATGAGGCGGGTGATCGTGTCGGCGCTGCTTCTGAGTCTCCTGACCTCAGGTGAGTCTGATCTTCACACTGAACATCTCATACACACACACACACACCTGTGAAAGTTGATCAATGGAAACGGGTACGAGTGTCACCTGTGCGCGTCCGTATCGATCACGTGACCAATGATTGTTGACACAAAGAATCTAATTTAAAAATGTACAAACATTGAAAGGCTGATAGAATGGACGTGTATAAAATGGCACTCAATAATAAAAAAAAACATGGAATCTAGTGAAATGCAAAGAAAAACAAGATACGAACATACAGATGTAGTGATCATGAACGAAAGTTTATATAAAAAGTAGGAGATTTAAAGAAATGACGTTTCCACAAATATTGTGATGAACATGTCTCTTTATAAACATGTTGGCCACTGATACTGAATTTGTCTGGAACCAGTAAAGAATTTCCTGCTCTTTGTCCCATTACCAGTTTTACAGGTTTGGCAGCCTGTGTGTTTCTGTGTTAACTCTCTGTATCTGTCTCTTACTCAAACACAAACACACTTTCGCTTCTGTTCTTTCAGGGATTCTGTCTATCCAGGTCACCCTCTCAGAGACCGAGAAGCGGACGACTCTCTTCGCGTCGGTCACCTTGCGCTGTGATTACTCCACCTCAGCTCAGCTGCAGAATGTTGTGGTCACTTGGAGATACAAATCCTTCTGCAAAGACCCTGTTCTGGACTACTACTCCACAGGTAGCGCTTCAACATCACGTCATGCTCTATTATGTCTGTGTGAGATGTGTGGAAGTGTTTCCTGTACGTTTTCTTCTTTTTCTTCTTTTATTTGTTTCTCTTTTTTTAACTTTATTTTTAATGGAACTTTTTTTTTTTTTTTTTTTTTTTTACATCAAAAACATTTTTACATCAAAATAAATGAGAGAAAATAAATAAATAACAAAACCCAAACAAAATAAATACAATGCAGGGGGCTATACATTCTGTTTTCTAACAAGTATGCATATAATTCAAATTTGCACTTGTACAATATATATATATATATATTCAGTGGTCATTTACGTTACAGTATTCAATCCATTTCTTCCGATATTTTAGAAACACGTCCTTTTTAAGTCTCAGAATAAAAGTAAATTCTTCCATGTTGCATATTTCTTTAAAGGGTTAATCGGATGCTAAGTTCACTTTTACATGTTGTTTGAACATTAATGTGTGTTGTCAGTGTATGTACAAATCTTCCCTATAATGATAAAAATCCATGCAGTGGTTTTTAATTAATCTGTAAAAAAAAATACCCTTTTTCAAATCGAGCCGTTCTCAGATGGCGGTGTGGCGTCACATGACAGAGGCCACTCCCACGAGACATGAGCGTTTTACCTCAGATCAGCTGTAACAGTCTGTCCTCCATTGTTTTGATGCCGGAGCAGGGATGTAAGTTAGACAAGAATATCTCCGATTGAGCGATTGAGGTGTTGTGTTGCTGGATGTAATAATGAACGTAGTGGTCGTCATTTACTCCCGACATCTGAGCCGCTGAAGATGCGGTGGATTACGTTTGTTTGTGAAGGGAATGCGCCTCCTGATCTACATATATCCGTCTATGTTCACGCGAATCATTCGTGATCCAGCTTCACCTACAGCAGAAGTGAGTATAAGGGTTTTTTTTTTTTAACGTGCTAGTTAGCAAGTTTAGCGGCTAAAGTGAACAGGCTCGTCACTCCACAGAGAGAAGAGAGGGGCGGGGCAAGTAGAGCTCATTTGCATTTAAAGGAACAGTCCCCCAGAATGGGTCGATTTTTGATTYWGAGATCATTTTGGCAAGGTAAAAAGGGTGTTGTTTTACACTACCATTGAGAATTTTTAACCAAAGTATATTATAGACTTTCATTAAGAGTTAAGACTTTCATCAACTCGGAATGGGCATCCGATGACCCCTTTAATAATTTCTATCCATTCACCAAATTATACCTGTGCCATTTCCTGTATGTTTTCATAGACGTCGGTGTGTCTGTACGGGATGTGCTGTGATGGTGATGCTTTCTTTGTATTAGATGCATCGCTGTCATGAGTGCTTTTTTTAGTGGTGGAGACAAAACAGAAATGTATTTGAGTGTGCGCATTCACCATCCAGATCTGTGGCCAGAGTGCAATTAGGAAAATAAGTTTTGGATTGAACCACAACTACATGTTTAACACCAGAACGTTAATTAGGTGTTGTGACATTGTTGCCGTCACATCAACAATGTGCCAATGTGCATGTGTTGTTGTTGTTATTGTGCCACAGCGTACCAGTCTTCCCTCCAGTTGGGTCGAGACCCTGCCAACGACTGCGTGGACTCGCAACGCACCATCCGAACAGTGGCTCAGAAACTGGGATCCAATGAGGCGGTGCTGGGCGTCGAGTACAGAGATCGCAAAATCTACATTCAGAACAGTGAGTTGATGATTGACATGCTACGTTACTGCAGTGAGACTGTACTTTTGTTTTGCTTTATTGTCTGAAGAATACTGCGGGACTAATAGTTGAGCATCTGACCTTCACAGACTGATGAGGATGTATGCAAACCTGAGCAATAGTGAACTAGATTTAAACTAGAATCAGACCTGAATGATGGCGAACTGTAGTGAACCAGAATCGAACAGGAGCGACAGTGGACTAGCATCAGCTTAATTCAGTTCAGTTCAACTCAAATCAAACTCATTTCATTTTCAGTCAGTCACTATGAATAAATAAGTGCCTGGTTAATAGCTAATTTAGTGTTTGTTTGTTTTTTCACGACTGTAAAGTAGAGCTGGGTGATATATCGAGATTATTGCAATAACTCAATAAATGTAAAATGACAGAATATTGTGGATAAGGAATATCCTTTAAAGTTAAGATTAATGTGCCGAAGACGGCATTAACAAATTTCGCTCCTGCAGACTATCCAAGAAGTGCTTATGTGTCTCAGCGACTAGAGCTGATGGAAACATCGTGTTGTGCCACAGAGCATCTGAAACTGCTGATAAAATCACTGATAGACTTGTGCTCTTAGATAAAACTTTATGAATAAAGTGTGAAATGTCGTCTGTGAATTGCATTATCCTTAAGAAGCTGTCTACATGTTGACCTATTTTGCATTTTTTTTTTTTCATATTGCTACCTTTGTGTTAATTTAATAAAAAGGTCACTAGGTTTTCAACAGTGTATTTTTTTTTTTTTTTTTTATTGGGCCAGAAGAAAATCACCTTATTCTAGCGCAAAAGATTTGTTTGTGTCGATTAGTCATTGCAGTCCTAGTGCAGACGTTCCTGCGGTGATGACGGCTAACATTTCTGTGGTTCTGCTGACTGTGTGTGTGTGTGTGTGTGTTTGTGTGCCATCAGAGGCCGATCTGGTCATTCAGGAGGTGATGTGGTGGGATAACGGGATGTATTTCTGCTCTGTGGAAGCACCTGGAGACACGGTCGGAGATTCGGACCAAGAGATGAAGCTCATAGTGTACCGTAAGTGAATCAAACGATTACCAACGCAAGAGTGTGTCCGTTAAACACGGCAGAAGAGAAACCCTTTCAGCTCAACGAGACTCTAAAGATCACGAATGCACGGTCTAACTATAATTCTTTCTTTAAACATAATAACATTTTTAAAAGCATTTCTTTCAAAACAGAATCACACTCAGACTCAGATCCAGCCTATAGAGATGCTCATAAAGGACAGCTTTGTGCTGAATGTCTGTATGAATTAGGACCAATAATGGAATAAATACATCAGAAAAATGAGACGCACTCAACATGCAAAGGAGCAGATGAGCAGTGCACGTCTGAATGCGTGTTGTGCTTTGTTCTGTCAGATTGGTTGACGGTTCTCCTCATCATCCTCGGCGTGCTGATGCTCGTCATCCTCTTCTGTATCTGCTGCTGTCAGTGCTGCCCGCAGAAGTGCTGCTGTTACGTTCGCTGCCCCTGCTGCCCCGAGACCTGCTGCTGCCCCGCAAAACGTGAGAGCGCACGCAAACGCCAGCTTCTGTCACCGAACACCGAGATGAGGGCGCTCGTTTTAATGCCCTGTTCTGTGTGTTTAGTGGTGATGCAGCACAGGCTGATGAAGGAGGCGCAGAAGGCCATGACGCCGTGGCTGAACGGACAGCCGGTCTACGCGCCGATGAGCAACCACAGCTCCTCTTACCAGATGAACCCCATGCTGTACGCAGGTCAGAGTCCCTGAGCTTCACCAGAGGAATAAATGAGGAAGTGAACGCATGGTGTATCTAGACCCTGTAAAGCCAAGTCAAGTCAGTTATTTATATGGTGCTTTTAACCAAGCAGCTTTACAGTATTAACGGAGAAGTTCACTTCCAGAACAAAAATGTACAGATAATGTACTCACCCCCTTGTCGTCCAAGATGTTCATGTCTTTCTTTCTTCAGTCGTAAAGAAATTGTTTCTTGAGGAAAACATTTCACTCCGAATAGTGGACTTCTGTGGTGGCCCCAAGTCTGAACCTCCAAAATGTAGTTTAAATGCAGCTTCAAAAAGTTTTAACCGATCCTAGCCGAGGAAGAAGCGTCTTATCTAGCGAAACGATCAGTTATTAAAAAAAAAAGGCAAATTTATATACTTTTTAACCCCAATGCTCTGCATGAACTCTGTGTGTTCCAGTTCAATACAGTTAGGGTGTCAAACTTCAAAATTGTCCTACATCACTGTTTTACCTTTTTTTGTTAAGGGTGTTTGATCTTCTTTGCACGTTCACTTTGTAAACACTGGGTCGGTACGTCTGCGGCGACGTAGGACGATTTTGAAGTCGGAGGAGAAAATGAGACGGGAGTTTTTCAACATAACCTAACTGTACTGAACTGGAATACACAGAGTTCATGCAGAGCTAGACGAGACGAACATTTGAGGTTAAAAGAAATGTATAACCGTTCGTTACGCTAGATAAGTTTCGCTTCCTCAGCTGGGACCGTTTAGAGCCCTTTGAAGCTGCATTTAAACGGCATTTTGGCATTTAGCGGGCACCATAGAAAGAAAGGAAGACGTGAACAACTTGGGAGTGAGTAAATCATCTGTAAATTTTTGTTCTGGAAGTGAACTTCTTTAAATGGGAAAATAGCAAAAGGACAACAGTAAACGCTCAGTTTTCAGTTTAAGGCAGTTCATCATTGAATTCAGTGATCAGTGATCATCATCCAGGTTAGTTCAGTTCAAATAGCAACTGTGCAATCAAGTCGACGATATCGCTGGAAATTAAGTGTCCCCAATTAAGCAAGCCAAAGGCGACGGCGGCAAGGAACCAAAACTTGAGCACAGATGCCACTTGGTTCGATGTTTTCTGTACAATGCAGTGAAATAGCTTTTTTTGTTCGCAGAGATCGCGGTGTGTTTATGTACCAATACGTCTCCCTGTTTTCTCACGTCAGGCTCAACATCGGGGAAAGGTGGGATGATGCCCGTCCCACTGCCGCCTCCGCAGATGGCAGCCATGCCCGGTAACATGCCTCCACCCAGCCTTCACGGTAACGGCAGCGCCCACGGGACCAACCAGGTGCTGGACTACCTGGAGAATCAGATGCGCGGCATGGACATCACCAGCCCGCTGTTACAGCCGCAGCCCGCCATCCCGCTGCAGCACATGCCGCCTCCTCCCCAACACATGCCGCAGCACGTGCCCTTCTCCGCCGGCCCTCCCAGCATGCTCTCCGGCCTGGACGACGGTCCCGCCTCCCGCAGGGTCCCGCCTGGCTCGCGAGGAGGACGCTCCAGCGGCTCGTCCGCTTACGGCGCCTCCCGCCGCGACGACCGCTACTATCCTCGTCCGACCATCCCGCGCAGCTACAG